>JAHIAM010002862.1:0-73981 GCA_021605205.1 Aegilops longissima
TTTTCTTTTGGTTTCTCTTTGTTTCTTTCATGGTTTTATCCATTTTCCTTTTTCAAATTTTCCTTCTTTTTTCCTTTGGTTTTTGTCTACTTCTTAGTTTTCAGCGAGTTTTGTTTTCTTTGTTTCTTTGTCGGTATTCATAGTTTTCTATTTTTTTGCGTTTGTTTCTTTGCTTTTATTTTTCATTTTCATTTTCCTTTAGTTTCCTTTTTGGATTTCATTGTTTTCATTTCCCTCTTTCTTTATTTTTGTTTTCATTCTACATTTTTTGTATCAAGAATATTTTTTAAATACCACGTTTAACCATTTTCATATATGAGTTTAACATTTTTTAATACATGATCAAAAAATTATACATATTTTCAGCATTTTTAAAATACAAAATTAACATTTCTAATACATGGTCAACATTTTAGCTATCAGACTTTTAAACATTTTTCAAATGCTTGAATAATTTTTCAAATACAAGATTAACATTTTTAACACATGGTCAACATTTGTTCTATACATATTTAACATTTTTGAAATGCATTATTATTATTATTTGAATACATGGTTAACATTTCTTCAATATACATTTAGCATTTTTTAATACATGCACACCTTTTTTTCTTTGCACATTTTCAACGTTCTTCAAATGCTGGATTAACATTTTTTAAATATAAGATTAACCATTTTCTAACACATGGTCAACATTTTTCTATAAAACATTTAACATTTACAGATGCTTGATTAACAATTTTCAAATACAAGATTAGCAATTTGAAAAATGTTAAGCGAAAGAGACGACGGAGGCGATTTCTCGGCGTGGAGGTCGAGGAGCAGGCGGAGGTCGGCGGCATGCAGTGAGGATCGGGAAGGTGGGTGGCAGCAGACGAGGCGGCGGGCGAGGTGGAAGGGAGGGAGGAGGGAGGTCGGAGGAGGCGGCTAGGGCTGAGGCGGCGGAAACCTAGGCGTCGTGAGGGTTCTGAGGGCAGTGGCGGATCCGAGAAACCGGCCAGGCCTGTGTGTGATGAGCGGCAATGAGGCGTCGTCAGGCGGAGGCGGCGATGGCGGCGTCGGTGAGCAGAGCGAGCAGGCGGCAATGGTGGCGTCGAGGGCTTGTGTTATAGCCCCCTTTAGTCGCGGTTGGCGGCGAGACCCATGACTAAAGGTGCCCTTTAGTCATGGTCGCCTATAACACTGCTGACTAAAGGGGTTTAATGAGTTTTGCGTTCGCGCCCCCACCTTTAATCGCGGTTGGTCGGCGTACGCGACTAAAACCCTGCTAATCGCGGTTGATGCGGCCAACAGCGACTAAACCGCCATGATTTAGGGTTTTAGCCCCCCAAACCTGTTTTCTGTTTAATTTGTATTGTTTTCTTTTTAATTTGTATTGTTTTCTGTTTAATTTGTATTGTTTTATTTCTTTTGTGCTTTATTTTAATTTTGAAGGAGTTTCACATATTCTACGGTACTACATACATGCATATGAATGTACAATTTCAAACACAAATAATATGTCAAAAATAAAACTAATTCAATTCAATATGTTAAAATACAAATAATATATCAAAAATTCAGAAAAATAGAACTAATTCATTTCAAAATTCTAAAATACAAATAATATATCAAAAATTCAGAGAAGTTCTTCCGCCGCCTCTGTCTTCCCACAAGTTCTTCGGCCGGTCTTCCCTTGATACTTTCCGCCTATGTCTTCCGCCATTTCTTCACACCTCTATCTTAGCGTGTCGATGCTCCTTTTATAGGCACGGCAACTTCACTTTGTCTTGTTCCTCCGGCGAGCGCGAAATGCGCTACCCAGCGTCTGTCTAACCTTTAGTCCGGTTGCACCAACCAGCGGGACTAAAGGTTAGATGACCAACTCTGATTCCTCTTCTTCCGCCATTTCTTCCCTGTCTTCCGCCTCTTTCTTCCGCCACTTTCTTCCGCCTCCTGTCTTCCGCTCCCATTTTCCGCCATTTCTCACTACATATATGTAGCCCGGCTTGCCAGCATTATCACATCTCTACAATCTCTCATCACTCTCTCATGGCTTCCACGCACCCTCTAACCTACCAGGCGGTGGAGGGCTTTCGCCTCGAACTACCCTTGTCCACCGGGCTACCGCGTCCCCACCGGCTGGAGCCTAAGCGCGGCGGCGTGCAGTCCCTCCGTCCCTTAGGTGCTACTTGGCGCAGGCGGCCATCACGAACCACTACTACCTCGACCTCACGCCGGGCAGCGGATGAATCCCGGCATCCCGATAACCAGCATACTTGGGGCGCCTTCTTCATCAATCGGCGTGAGAGGCGCTCGCCGGTATGAGGAGGGGCGGTCGCCTCCTGGGAACTTCCACGAGGCGGCCGTCGGCTATGGTGGTATGGCGGACTCTGAGGCGTCATGGACTACATCACGGCGGCGATATCCCCGCTGCGCTACCCTCGATTCGAACCACGGCGCCGCCCGGCAACGGCGGCGGCGGCGGCGACGGCGGCGGCGGCGGCGGCAACAGAAAGCGGCGACTACCGGTACAAGCAACGGCAGCGGCTATGAAGACTACAGTATGCATATTATCGCCTAGGCAGGGTATGACTAAATCACTCCAAATTTCATGTATCATCGGTGGTATCTCGAATCATTGAAAATGGACACCAAACACATCACGGGTAATATAATTCACATGATCCATTCAACAAAGTTTGGTACAATAAATTATTACATCATTTCTTCCCTTGTGTCCACTGCTTGCTTACGATTGTGCTGTATCCATGGAGCATCCTCATCATTTAACTTAATGCTTGGGTGGTGTTCACTTTGAAGGCGGAATTTCAGCAAACATATTATAATCTTGACATGTCATCTTGTCCTCCACTCCCGATGTTTCTTTTCCTGAAAAGAACAATGTGGCGCTTTGAATCATCGCATGATGTCTTGATCGTTTCTTATCTTTCCGTTTCCTCGGTTTGCTACTCATGTCCTTCACATAGAAAACCTGGCGACATCTTTCGCTAGGGCGAATGGTTAATCAAGGTAACCAAGATTGTTGAAATCCACCATTGTCATTCCGTATTGCTGGTCCACCTTTACCCCACCTCCTGTTAGCTTGAACCATTTGCACGGAACAAAGGGACCTTAAAGGAGGGTCCATAGTCAAGTTCCATATCTCCTCTATGTAACCATAATATGTGACTGATGCCCATTCTCGGTTGCTGCATCAAGCGGACACCACTGTTTTGGTTGGTGCTCTTTTATCTTAGGCGATCGTGTAAAATGTATTCCCATTTATCTCGTACCCTTGGAAAGTCGTTATAGTCGAAGATGGTGTCTTGGCCAACATGTACAGCTGATCTACAACATCATTGTCATTCATTAAATGTTTTCTCAACCAAGCGCGAAAGTCTCCATGTGGGCCTTCCTAATCCAGGATTCAGAGCTTCCCGGGTTGTCGAGCGTAAAATATTCTTGTGTTTCTCAAAGTGCGGAGCCACCAAGCTGGAATTGGTCGATCTGATGTGGTGTGCTTGATCGGAGAATGGCCGTCCATACATATCGTTGATTTCCTTCCGATCGTGCCTTTTCCACTTAGTCTCCCCTCGTGCATGCGATCGAGGAAGACCAATCGGCTTAAGGTCAGGAACAAAGTCAACAAAAACTCAATTACCTCCTCATTTCCATAGCCCTTGGCGATGCTTCCTTACTGGCCTATGCGATTCACGAACATATTTCTTTAATACTCCATGAACCTCTCGAAGGGAACATATTGTGTAGAAATACAGGACCGAGCGAAAATCTCTTGACTAGGTGAACCGGAGGTGCGTCATAATATTGAAGAAGGATGGCGGGAACACCAACTCGAAAGCTGACAAGACATTGGATCACATCGATTCGTAACCGTGGTAGAACTTGGATTGATTACCTTCCGAGATTGCATTGAGGAATGCACATAGCTTCACAATGGCTACTCGAACATTTTCGGCGAGAGCCCTCAAAGCAATCGGAAGCAATTGCGTCATAATCACGTGGCGGTCGTGAGACTTCAGGTTTTGGAACTTTTTCTCCGCCATGTTTATTATTCCCTTTATATTGGGCGAGAATCAGGCGGGACCTTCATACTGCTCGGGCATTCAAAAGATGACCTTCTCTTCTTTGGTCGAGGCGTAGCTGCACGACCTTGAAACCATTCCGGATGCGGTCATCGAGGGTCTTTCAAGCGTTGCTGGTCTGCCGTGCTTCCTTTGTATCATTTGTCTTCCCATACGCCCAGAAGCTTAGGAGGTTCCGCAAATATTCTTAATAGCGTGCATCACGTCGATTGCGAAGCGGACATCTAGGACTTTCAATATTCTAGCTCCCGAATATAGATTTCTTCTTCCACATGGCTGCGTGCCGTCGGCTCCCTTGAACTGATTGTCCGCGGGACCCTTTCCAAAGATGACTTTCAAATCCTTGACCATATCAAATACCTCGGCACCGGTCGTTCCGCGAGATTCGGCGGTGATCTGCCTTGCCGTTGTAATGCTTGCCTTTCTTTCTTCTTGGATGAATTTTGGAAGAAATCGGCGATGCCCAAGGTACGTTCTTCTTACAATTTGGCAAATGTACACTTTCGGTCTCATGTAGCGGTGCGTGCATGCATTGTATCCCTTATTTGACAGTCGAAAGGTTACTAGAGCAGGCCAATCGTTGATGGTTCAAAACAGCGCTCGTAGGTCAAATTCCTCTTGTTTGTGCTCATCCCACACGGACACCACCCACAGCTGTAAAGTTCATCAACTAATGGCCTTAGGTACACATCGATGTCGTTGCGGGTTGCCGGACCTTGGATGAGCGGCATCATAATGAACTTCCGCTTCATGCACAACCAAGGAGGAAGGTTGTAGATGCATAGAGTCACGGGCGAGGTGCTATGGTGGAGCTACGCTTCGCCAAAAGGATTCATGCCATCCGTGCTTAGAGCAAATCTTATGTTCCTTGCGTCGGTGCAAAATCTTTGAACCATCATCGATCTTTCTCCATTGCGTTCCATCTGCGGTGTGTCTCAACTCCCGTCAGGCTTACGGTCCTCTTTGTGCCATCGCAACAACTTGGCATGCTCTTTGTTCTGAGCAGACGTTTCAACGTGGTATTATAGGAGCATACCACATCACCTTGGCGGGAACCCTCTTCACTGGGTTTCGGCCCTCAACATCGTCACCGGGGTCATCGCCTCGATCTTATAGCATAATCACGATGCATACGGGCATTCATTCAAATTCTCGTATTCACAGCGGTAGAGGATGCGATCGTTGATGCATGCATGTATCTCGAACCTCTAAACCTAGAGGGCAGACAACCTTCTTTGCTTAAATGCGTCTTGGCGGGCAACTCGTTATCCTTTGGAAACATATTCTTCAACATTTTCAGCAAGTTTTCAAATGCGAGTCAGCTACACTGCCTCTGCCTTCCATTTCAGCAAATCCGATTGTGCAGCCCAGCTTTTTGAGACCATCGCGCATCCGGGTACAGCGCCTTTCGTGATCCTCTAACATGCGATCCAAATTCTCCCTCTCCTTTTCAGGTTTACGGCGTCTCCGTGCATCGGCAATGGTCCGACCAAGATCATCAGCAGGATCATCCGTGCCTCTTCTTCACCTTCCCTTCACCTTGACATCCTCCATGAAAGTATCACGAAATGAGCAAGATAGCTTTCATCGATGAAATCATCCTTCTTCATCTTCTTCCATTATAACCCCTCTTTCTCCATGCTTGGTCCAACAATTATAGCTTGGCATGAAACCCTTGAAGCGAGATGCATGTGAACAACTCTTGAGGAAGAGTAACCCTTCTCATTCTTACAGATAACACATGGACAGATAACAAAACCCCCGCATTACGCATTAGCCACTACGAAATCTTTCAAACCCGTAGTGAACTTCGCGGAGAGTCGGTTACGTACATCCATTGCCGATTCATACGCATTATTATAATATAAAATATATAATTAACCATCATGCATTTGTTAAACTAACTAGCTACAAACAATATAAATTAAACAATGAACTACACACATGCATATTGACACATCAAAGGTTCATCAAGTTGCTAACTTGATCGAAGAGTGTGGCTCCAACACTTCATGTCATGTTTGTTTCATGCTCTTGGGGCATTTCATCAAACACCTTATGTGCATAAGAGGAACCAAAAGCAAACCTACACCCACTTGTGAGAGAATGGCTCCAAATGGCTAAGTGTTGGCTCTGGATGGGTATATATAGGGGAGGGCTTTAGTTGCGGTTGGCACAGCAAACCGTGACTAAAGGTGCCGAAAACCTTTAATCGCGGTTGTCTGGCCAATGCGACTAAAACCCACGTCACCGTTGTGCCAAAGCGCATACAGGCCCGAGCCTTTGGTCGCGGTTCACCTCTAGAACCGCGACTAAAAGTCCCATTAGTCAGCAGTTCCTACAGCCCGCGACTTATGGGGCTGACGGAGCCTGTTTTCCACAGTGCAACCAATCTCGCGCATTCGTTCCGCTGCACCTCTGGCTCGCCTCCAAGACAACGAGGTAGAGAGATCCGCTCGTCTCCCTGGCGCCTTGCCTCATCTCCCCATCGCCTTCGAGCAGCGTTGGAGACTGCGGAGGGCGCCGTTGCGCCCGCCCGGCCTTGCCTTGCGCCGGAGGGACTACCGCCCTGCCTTGCTGTCTCATCTCTGCATCGCGTGGTCTTGATGGCATAGTGGGTGGATGCTCGAGAAGTGAGAAAAGGATGGGAGGAAGAGAAAAAGGTGGGTAGGTGGTGGGCCATCCGGACAAAAAGGGAGATAGAGCGGACAATGGGCGGTGTCCACTTCAAACCCAAATTTAGGACAAAATTGCTTTGAGCGAACACAAAATAGGTCTGACCAGACATGTAAGCGAAATGGGTCGAGTTGGGCGCATTTGTTGTCTCCATGATCCCAAGCGCTTGTGGGTGGGCGAAATGGATCCTTGCGATTGGAGTTGCCCTTGGTTACCAAGTTAGCAACCAAAAATACACTGAAGTATTACAAGATAGGAAAAAGATCCCGACAACCAACGTGTATTTAGAAAAAACATTTTGAAATATTCTAAATACATGTATTACAAAAGTTACTTTACTTCAACTTCAAAAAATGGTCACCATGCATTAAGAAATGTGTAGTCTAGAAAAATGGTTCGTCCATTTATGGAAAATGTTCATACCATTAAAAACATGTTTATGATATTTTCAAAATTCTTCACACGTTCAAAAATATGTTTTTTAAATGTTCATGTAAATGTGAAAAAGTACTACGCATTTTTTAAATGTTAGTGCCATTCAAAAGTTGGTCATCACATTTATAAATGTTCACAGCGTTTAAATATATGTTTCATTACATTTCAACTAAAATGCTTATGAAATGTAAACATTTCTTCAGGCGATTTTAGAATAATTTTCGTAATATATAAAAAAAGTTTGTGCCATTAAAAAAGTGCAGTGCGTAGCAAAATGTCTACATGTTCTCTAAAAAATGTTCATGACATTTAAAAAGTCGCTTGTATTAAAAAAATGCTCATCATGCATTGGACAAAATGTTCAACATGTATTTAACAAATGTCTAAACACTAGGGACCAAGCCCAAACAAATTGACTCGGTTGCAAAAGAAATCTCATCCATCTCCATCTATCACCAGCCATTGGGTTGGCTTAAGGATTCCCCTTAGATTCAAAAGCTAGAGTTGGTTCCCTTGAATAATAAAAAATCAAATCCATGGTAGCCCAAGAAACAAAAGGTGAAATGCTCTGCACATTCGTCTCCTCCAGAATCTAGACCGTCCGTCGCCGTCGCCATACCTCTTCCCCCACCGCCCGCCGATATAATCTTGCTCCCCCTCCCCTCCCTCACCGCGTCGAATGTCCACCACCAAACTGCCGCTGAGCATTCCCTGCCCTGGAGCTTTAGCAGAGCTGCCCCTCAATTTTGGGCATTGGTCTCTGAGGTACGAGCCACTTCTGCTCGTCCGATGGTTGGTTCCTTAATCACGGACCAGCCTCCTCGAATCCCTCACGCTTTGCCCACCACCTAGATCCGCCCTGGCTGTCACTCCGTTCCTGCTCTGCTCCACTCTCAACAAAAGTCCCCGTTTTCCAGAAATGAAAGCAATTCGTTGCTGCACCGTAAATGACATACCAGGTTGTTTCAGTGATAGCTGGGAGTTCAGTTCAACTGATGCTCCGGCTCACGGTGTGTGTTGCTGTCTAGAACAAATCCTGGCAAATTCCGTCGTTTCGCCATACAAGGAGTGCAAGGCAAGTTATGTTAGCCATCCTCGGGAATCGGGCGGCATGGTGTCGTTAATATGCTCATAGTAGCCTGGATAATATGTCGGTTTTCGGTGTGTGCCTTAGTAGTGGCGAAGGCTCTTGAGTTCCCAGCCGGGTGTGTCGTGGGTTGTTGGCCTTCTTGCATCTTCTATGTAGTGTGATGCTTTAGTACTAGCCTAGCTAGGCATTTAGTTTTTCGCCTGGTTTTCCAAAATAAACCATGCAATCCTTTTTTCTTTCTTGTTTTTGGGACTCGCTTTTATGTGGTGAATTCCTCCTCTAGGGGTGCTCTTGTAATACCTCTTTCTAATCGACAAATATGGCAGCTCTTCGGCCACATTAAAAAAACACTAAAAAATAACCAATTGCACTCTAGAGAAGGATATCTTATAGTATTACAATATCAAAGTATTAAAAAATTATGGTTATCACACATCACTGTGCAAGAAGATCACATGTACACTATATTTATTTCAACTAAAAAGACCGGACACCGTCCCCGGAAAAGCTATTCCCCTATCAGCTATAGTTAGGGGAACTCTAACGTAGAGGCCCAAATGGACGTGGATTTTGTCCTCTTTTTATCTGTTTGGGCTATAAGCGGACATGGGCGGACACAGCCTGTGCACCGCGCGCACATGACCCATTTAAGCCGGACATGACAAGGTCGAGGCTATCAAAAGGCTCGCTCGGCTATGAAGATTTGCCTTACTCGGCGACCAGCCAGGCCTCATCGTCGGATTGGTCGTCGAGTTGAATCTTGAGCCCCTAGCCGTGGGCGGCACGTCGAGGCGCCCGACCGTACCAGCGAGTAGGCTGGCTTCTTGGGGAGGGGTTGCCGGAGATGAGGTCACTGCCAATCTTGCGTGCTCGCGCCGCTTCACCTCCGGCTCGCCTCCAAGCCAACGAGGCAAAGGAGCTCGGCGCTCGTATCCCACAATGCCTTGCCTCGTCTCCCACAACATCTTCCCGAATCGTTGGAGACCACCGGAGGAGTGCTGCCTGGCGCCAACCTTGCCTTGCCTTACGCCCGGAGGGCCGTCGTCTGTATTGCCTGCCTCGTCTCTGCAGCGCGTGGTATTAGGCGGCTTGGTGGGCGGAGTGGACCAAAAGTGAGAAAAGGAGGAGAGGAGAGAAAAGGTGGGTTGGTAGTGGGCCAGCCAGACAAAAGGACATACCACGAACAACGAATGATGTCCACTTCAGACATAAATCAGACCCAAATTTAGAATAGAAATAGGTTTGAGCGGACACAAAATGGGTCTGACGGACATACAGACCAAATGGGTATCTCAGTTGCGCTGCTTTTTTGTCTCCACGATCCGGAACGAACGTGGGCGGGCAAAATAGTCTTTGCGTTGAAGTTGCCCTTAGTTACCAAGTTAACAACCAAACAATACACTGTAGTGGCATGAGATAGGAAAAGAAATCCGCCAAATCCAACCTGTATTTAGAAATATATTTTGAAATATTCTAAATACACACACACACACACACACACACACACACACACACACACACATATATATATATATATATATATATATATATATATATATATATATATATATATATATATATATATATATATATATATATCATAAACACTATTCGATCACGGGATCAGAATAATATTCTAATCACAACCTGAACTGCATGCGTAATGCTTGAACTTCCCTCATGCGAACCCGACCTTCATGCTATCTTACATACCGTGCCTTCTACCGTGAGTTTTTCGATCGTTCGTGTTGTTTGTGATGTAAGTGTAATCTGAAAGCGTTTTTAGAATCTAAATGCTTGTTTTGATTCGGAATCTATGCGTTAGCGGATTTGCTCTCTGGCGGTGATGAACATGGGCTGTTACATGTTTTTTCATGTCTTGGATGTTCGTAATCTCTAACATGATGAAATTGGGTTTATATGCGACTTCACTGCATGTTTTGTTGTTATTTTGAAAGAATTTGATTTGGTGTTCATGGCTCTGTTCTTCATCCAGGAGTGGTTCCGACATTGTTGAATATTTTTAGTTTTGCTGTTCAAATTGGCGGCGGATTCGCGGGCATTAGTGAGACAAAATGATGCCCATGTTGTTAATTTGATTATCGGGCTCAACAAATCGAAATCCGGCGATTGGATCTTACGCCTCCGCCGTGGTTTTACATTCGAGGACAATCGTGAGAATCGTTTTCTTGTTTTTGGAGCATGATGGCGTTGAAATGGCGGTTGAATCCTTCCCGTTGTTAATTTGATTTGGCTGGCTCATTCATTCCGATAATGTGGATTGGATCTTACGCCTCCGCGGTGGTTCGTTGTTGACGGACAGCTTGATGGCTGATCATTTTTGTTGTTTTATCGGAGTATGGCGGCGTTGAAATGGCTGTTTACGTGTTGGAATTTACCCAAGCGATTAAATCTTTGAACCAAATATGTTGGGGCTGTTTTTCAATCATTTCGTTGACTGCTATAACATCATAGTAGTTGAATTTCTGTGATTCTATTGTGATGAATGTAAAACATAATGTTATCGTATAGTCACCGAGAAGCACATATTTTATAAATTTACTGATTAATGAAGCTAATTAGTGAACTTACCTTTATTCAGAACATTTGATTAGTTAACTTACGCCTCGTGGCATTTTGTTTCTTTGACACTAAACAATATTTTATTCCTAAGGTGTTTCCTTCTTGGTTTTTTATGTCACATAAATGAAACTTTTCATGAATGCAGGTCCATCTTTTTGACATTAATATTCCAGGACAGATTACATTCCAGGAATCAAAAACCCTTACTGCTGGGTAGGATCTTACTGTTGTTGACACAGGTTTGTGTTATTACTCTGCTGTAATAAACCACACTAGGATTAGGTAACTCTCAAACCAGAAGGTATTGACGTGTCCCTAACTTTTGTCTAGGTTATATGAATTAAGGTTTACAAACATAACATGTTTATGATTGATGTTGATATTTTTAAAGCCATACCTTTCCATATGGGCTTCCCATGTTTCTTGGCTTTAGAATCTCCTTCAGATATGTTATTTAAGCTTTCAATACTCATTGTTAGTTCAGTTCTACTTCCTAGATTTCTTCTACAATTTGTTGTAGCTAGTGTGTAGGTGTGGAGCTGGACTTCTTTTATTATTGGTTGAACTTCTAGTTTTCCACATTGCATTCCACATTTGCAAAGCGAAGGTGGATGATGCTCTATATTTTCTTTGTTTGTTTTTTGTAATTTTAATTCTTGAGATGTTCTTTGTAGACTTTTGTCTCGTGAGCAATCATGGGATCAACCCAAGTATGCATGCACTTTTTTCTACATCATCCAAGGGTCGTTGTAGCATCTGGACTTCTTTGGTGTTCATACGTGAACTTCTGCTATTCCTTCTTTTGCAAGGTAATGCTGCAGTTCCTCTGTATTTCTTTCTTTTTAATGTCATTTTTCATTCTTTGCATTGGTTTGGATTTTTTTGACTTAGTCCCGTGAGCAACCATGGACTTGGCGTCTATTTTTATTTTTCTAGAATGTTTTGTACTTATAATAGTTGTTGTTCTTCCTTTGAATAACTATCACGAACTTCGTATAATCGTTTTAACATGTTAATTTGAGGTTTTACAACACCCGAACTTCTATATCTTCACTATTTGAACTTCTTATTTATAATTTTGTTTGTTATTTTTGGATTTAAATATTTGTAGACATTGAAATCGGCATTAAGCCTATTGACAAATGAGATAGCGAGGCCGGCGGGGGGAGGTGGTGGGACCCCCTCCCTCCCCTGTGAGGGCGAGGCGAGGCAGCCGGAGGCGAGGCGGCGCCGGCGTGCAGCGTCGTGCTTATCTTGAGCGAATCCATCTATCTGTGACCCCACTATCTATCTTAGGGTTTTTAGGGTTTAGGGTGCGTGCGGTGGGGTGGAAGCAGAATAACGCATTGTGTCCTATCAAATCCTAGCGCAACAATGCAGTGCTTGAGGTGGCGGGGAGGGTGGGACCCCCTCCCTCCCTGCGAGGCAGGGGAGAAGCAGCCGGAGTGGCGGCGGCCGGAATGCCGCGTCGCCGCATGCGAGGCGAGTCATCATCCGTGACCCCACTATCTATCTTAGGATTTTTAGGGTTTAGGGTGCGTGCGGTGGGGGTGGATACATAATAACGCATTGTGTCTGTCAAATCCTAGCGGCGACAATGCGGTAGCGAGAGCCGTCTGCGAGGGAGGGTGGGACCCCTCTCCTCCCCGCAAGGCCGAAGAGAAACGAGCAGAGCGGTGGCGGCCGGCGTGCAGCGTCGTCATATCTTGAGCGAATCCGTCTATCTGTGACCCACTATATCTTAGGGTTTTAGGGTTTAGGGTGCGTGCGATGGGGGTGGAAACAGAATAACCACATTGCGTCTGTCAAATCCTAAGCGCGAGAAATCTTGCAGTGGCCTTGAGGCGGCGGGGGGAGGGGTGGGACCCCCCCCCCAAGGCCGAGGCAAACAGCCGGGCGAGGCGGCGACCGGCGTGCAGCGTCGTCGCATCTTGAGAATAGTCAATCATCCGTGACCCCACTATCTATCTTAGGGTTTTAGGGTTTAGGGTGCGTGTTTTAGTTAGATATGAACTTCATACATTTTTGTACTTGAACTTCATCTTTTTGTTTCTTTGGGTTTATTTATTCTTATTCCTTTACCTCTTTTATTAGAGTACTTGAACTTACATTATTTATTTTTGAACTTCTTTCTCTTGTTTTTTAGGTGCATATTTATGTATGTATTTTCTTCCTTTGGTAGTGTATTTGCCATCTATTTTGGTTTGAAGGATATCGGCAGTCTTTGTTGTGTGATCTTATCTCATTATAATAGATGCATTCAAATGGTGCATTCATTTATCTATAGATGTATTTACTTTTTTAGCTGTTGGGGAGGTAAAACTATAATTTCACTGCGTTGCAAGTCCCTGACAGAGAGGCATTGGTGACCATCTCCCTCGCCACCACCTGTCAGAAAACCCTCTCCCTGTCGCTCGCTCTCTGCCCCCTCTCCGTCGCTCCGCTGCCTTCGTCGCCTGCAACTCCCCCCGATTTCTCCGCCCCTGTCCCCTGCCCTCGTGAGTGGAGTAACCGGCGCACGCCCCCACTCCTATTTCTCCCCCACGCCCCGCTCTCCCTCGCCCTGCCCGCTATCTCCTGCTCAGCGAGGCGGGGAGCTGCGTCTTGGCGCTTGCAAGGTCTGCGTGACATTTTGGGCGAGCGGTTTTTTACATCATACATATGACACTTCTATAGCGATAATTGTGACAAAACCGGTATCATCATAAATGTGGTGGGCTCCTACTTCTATGACAAAAAATATTGACGAGAAAATGGGCTTTTAAGTCTGGGCGGGCAGGAGGCGATTGCATGACATTCTTTGGGCCGTCCATGACGGAAAAACCGTGGTAGAAGCGAGGCGAGGAAAATTTTGGGGAGTTCGATTCACGGTGGGAGGTCGGAGCCGAGCAATCGCGTTTCTCTCGTACATGTCTCTGGCGTGTGTGCGAGTGTTGGCTCTAGCGAACCGAGTGAGGCGTTGGGCTCTAGCGAACCGGCGATTGCATTGCAGGCTACAGCGTTCTTGAACCCGGCGATCGATCGATGGCATTAAGCGAACCCGATCGGCGATTCGCCATCTTGCTACTAACTGAAGCTGATCGATTGGATGAACAGTGAGTGTTGAGGGGGGTTTGGATGAACAGTGAGCGGTGGCGTTGCCTATGGATGAACAGGTGTCGGTGTCAAAACCGGCGGATCTCGGGTAAGGGGTCCCGATCGTGCGTCAAGGCTGATGGTAATAGGAAGCAAGGGACACAAATGTTTACCCAGTTCGGGCCCTCTCGATGGAGGTAAAACCCTACTTCCGCTTGATTAATATTGATGATATGGGTAGTATAAGAGTAGATCTACCATGAGATCGTAGAGGCTAAACCTAAGAGCTAGCCTATGATGGTATGATTGTAATTGTGATCGGCCTTCTAAGGACCAACCTCTTGGTTTATATAGACACGGAGAGGGCTAGGGTTTACATGGAGTCGGTTACAAGGAAGGAAATATAATATCCGGATCGTAAGCTTGCCTTCACGCCAAGGAAAGTCCCATCCGGACACGGGCGAAGTCTTGAGTCTTGTATCTTCACGCTTCAATAAATGCAGACGTTGTACACAGTCCGGCTGTCCGGATACCCCTAATCCAGGACTCCCTCGGTAGCCCCTGAACCAGGCTTCAATGGCGATAAGTCCGGCGTGCGATCTTGTCTTGACATTGCAGGCGGGTTCCTTCTCGAATACTCAAAGTGCATATTCGACAAATAGTGTCGGCCTCCAATCAAGGTTGTGCTCCTCGGCGTTGGTGCCTCGGTGTGACCATCTCGTGTCGGGAGAATCACGAGGTCGAGGCATTTTGAAATTGCCATCCTCGATCCTCGGGCTAACCGTCTATTTGAAGGGCGGGATTCTCAGATCAAACCTCACTCTCCCTCTCGAGCCAGCATCAGCAGGCGCTCGGGAAAAGCCATTCAACATGGCGGCCGTCGCAGCTCTTGACTTGCCCTTCTTGTTCCAAGTCGGGGATTGGGGAGAGTGTTCAGTTCCTCATAGCTATTTGATAAAGTTACAAACCCAAGGTTTCTCCACGGCGTTCATGGTCTCCGTTCGAGCTGGAATAGCCACTTATGAGAGAGGAGACCAAGGCGAGGATCTCTAACCCATCTCCGGAGGCGTATATGTCGATCCCTCATTTCTTGAGGCGTCGGGTTCCCTATCCACCCATTTCTTGCGGGCTCACAGGTTCTCGGTCTCCGATTACATGATCTTACCCTGCCTCTATTGCACATAGCAGGGGTATGTTGCCCTTTGCGAGCTATTTTTAGGCATGAACCACACTTTAAATTATGGAGGAAGTTGTTCGCCTCGTCCCCCGCCAGAGTCCCTATGTCAAGTGGGCGGGGCGAAGTATGGCGCATCGCGAGACGGATACTGTCCGGCACTCTGAGAAAGCACCGAAAACTGGCCTTGAGTGGTTTTATATAAATGAAGTCCCCTTCCGTATCCAGTCCGGCCAGGTCTCCATAAGTTCAACAACGCCCAGAGGAATCACGCCTAAGCTGGCACCCGAGGGGCCCTCAAGAAGAGGACACAAAGGAAATATTCTTCGATGGACATGGTAAAGTTGCTGGCCAAATCCGGACTAACGATAGTTGAGGTTATGACGATATGCATAAGGCGGGAGTGCAGCGCTCAATATCGGGGAAGCCCATGTGGCATTTCAGCGGGAAGATGGCGCCACCAGCTGCGGCCGTGAGGTCCGGACTCGCTGCTGCTCTGGAAAGGATATTGTCCGATTTGTACAAAGGGAAGAGGAGGAATTCCTTCGCATAAAAGCAGGAGACGGATTCTCCATGTACAACCCCAGCGTGGGTAAGTTGCCATTCTTTTTCCTGCTTTACTTACTCTAGCGTTCTTACGCTAAGATTACTTGCATCAATGCTACAGGCAGGAACTAAGGAGGGCCATGGAAGGAATCTTCAGCCCCCCTTAACGAGAGGACCTGGAAGGGCCCTAGATCCGGGACTCAAAGTGGATCCGGATATCCTTTGTGGAGCTTGTCAGCAGGGTATTCTATTAGGCGAGCTGGGATGTAAGCCCTAGTGGCCATTCGGCCGACTACCTGGACTGCTCCCGCTTGGCGTGTAAGCCAAACTAAAACCCCTATCCTTCAAAAGGACTCTTCCTAGGTATTACAATTTACCTTTGAGGTGTCGTTCTATTTGCGAGAAGCTTGACGGCGGGCGAGGTCGAGCCCTAGGGACTCAAATCAACCACAGCGTCGAGATCGGCCAGAGCTCAAGAGGAAGGCGGTGAGGTTGACACACCTACGAGAGGTAAAGCAATGACCTGTCCTGTAATTATAGAATTTAAAATATGACATCGCCCTTTGTATGCAGCGGGAAGAGGAATAACGGACTATATCCGGTGACCCTACCAATCACGCCTCCACGGCCGAGTTCGAGAACCCGGCTTGAAGGAGGCGGTTCTGAGGCTAGCACGCATAGCTCTCCAACAGAGAGTGCGGATATGCTCTCAGCCATGAATTCCAAAGTAGAGGCGCCATGAATCACAGGCGCCCGATAGGCGTGCCAGAACAACATCTTTTCGAAGAGGCTTTTAATGCCTTCAATTAAGGAGGCGCATACATCCGAGGTGGGCTTGCCCGGCGATGGACGATATACCAAAGATATCTGACTAAGAAAATTTGATAAGCATGCGTATGATAGCCCCTGAGACTTGAAGCGGTTGAAACAACAGTTTTAAGGATCAATGTATATACATGTCCTTGTAGAGAGAACGAGCAATTGTCTCGAGGCTGGAGGGATGCAAGGCCAAACTAAGGGCGCGATTGCCAAATTAGAGGAACCCCAAAGCCCTCATCTAGTAACAATTTTCACAATTGCGCGAAGATGCACCAGTTAGTAAATGGCTGATGTGACAAGTCTAACGAAAATTCTGCAGACAATCCCGGGGTGAATCCGGAGGGTGTAAGAAGGAGGCGTCGCATCTCAAAAAGCAGCTAGAGGCTGGCGGCGCATTCTTCGCGAGTTAGGCGGGAGAAAAACGATCTTCAAGATGCCAAAGTTCAGCTGGGCGTGGAGTTAAAAGATCTCCGCGCTCGGTGGTGAATTCCGTGAAGGAGAACAAGAGGCTTCGGCAGCGGCATATATGGTAAGTGCCTAGGCGAACGGTTATGCAGTTCGGCGAGGAAGTGTATTGAAAGAATTTTGCTTGCGGGAATGTTAGCAGTGCATACGAGGAGGAGATGTCCTCATCGCAAATGATTACTGCAAGACCTTTCTCAAGCTGCCTGCAAGCGAGCTCGGCAAGTGATCGAGTGTTGCTCGAGCTTTGTGGCCATCAAGCCCTCTTGCCGAATGGCATGGGGAACTTCGGACCTGCTTCAAGGAGCCCGTGGCGCTTAGTCTATGGAAGATATCAGCATGCGGCAAGGAGCAAGAAGCACTGGGCAATGGTGACGTGCTACACCAAGCTGGACTGAACCATATGGCGAAGTGGGACGGCGGGGCACGATGGGCAAGAAATTCCCGTTAGTCGGTGTATGACCAGGTGGCGTTAACCGCTAAGTATTCTCAACAGGATTGTAAGCTAGATAGCCTGTTGGATGGTATAGAAGAGGAATGTAATCAGTCCAAGTGATTGTGTAAATTAATGGGCGTGATGAGCCCTTAGCTGGATTAGAATCTTTTGTCATGGCGGACCTTTTAAGCTTCAGCCCGGGATCCTATAGTCCGGGGTGTGTCGAATACCGCTCAGCTATACAAAACCGGGGTATCGTGGAAACAAAGGCGTAGGGGTCATAAGTGCTTGAACAGACAAGTACCGAACTAGTTATGTTATATTACATGGATAGTAGAAACATCTTCGGAGAGAATAGTTCCGTTAGGGGTTCCTTTCACAGATGCGCATGCGATGATGCACATGTCGGACTGCGAATGTAGGCGCAGGATACAAGACTTCGAGGATTTATGTTATAATAAACAAATACATCTTTTGTTCACCGACGAATATTCTCTTAAGGAAGCTAGCTTTTGGCTTCACCCGGTCTGAGGTACACATCCATTGAACCGGCAGATAACAATCGCAGAGGTGCTCCCCTTATGCCCTAGCCAATTAGCAGGGGCGTGGGGCATAAACACAAAACCGAACAACCCAACTTGGCAACATCTTAAATCATATCGATGCATATAATGGTGAAGAAAAGGCACATATGGAAAAAGAATGCATATCACGTGGCGGAGAAAGCCATGTGAGTAATCATTTTTAGCTACGTATAGGAAGCCCCAGTGTGCTTACACACTTAGTGCGGCGGATAATCGAAATCCGCCTGTATTGAATACTTTGTGTGAAGGGAGAAAAAGGTCGAGAAAGGAAAAGGGATGGGGCATAATCAAAGGGAGGGGTTAGGATCTGAACACTATGTTCGGTGCTAGGCGTAGAATCTCCGTAGTATTGCCGCGTTCCATGGGTTGACTCGAGTGCATTATCGGATGCATTACATAAGTAATGCGCTCCTCCGTGAGAACTTTGTCAATGGCGAAGGACCCTCCAGTTGGGTTTGAGTTTGTCCTTCTTCTTCTCCATAGTCGTAGAAGCAGGCTTCGCCAATATTGTAAGTTTTGGCCCGCACTTCTCTGCTTTGGTATCGTCGAGCCTGCTGCTGATACAATGCGGAACGGGCTTTTGCAACATCGCGCTCCTCCTCTAGGGCATCCAGATTATCCTGCCGATCTAACTCGGCTTCCTTCTCTTCGTACATGCGTGCAGCGTGGCGAATCATGTATTATGTCGCAAGTAATCTGCTTCGCGCGTACACCATAAAAAATGGTGTATATCCGGTGGTGCGATTTGGCGTGGTCCGTAGCCCCAGTCTGGTCGAGCTCCTCCACCGGTCGTATCCGACTCTGCCAAGGATCGCACTAATCTGGGTTTGATGCCACTCATAATGAGACCATTTGCCCGCTCTACATGGCCGTTTGTTTGGGGATGGTTGTCACGCCCAATATGTGACCCTATCCAAAAGGAACTCGAAGGTCCCACCAAGGATAGACCCGCATATTGAAACGCTTTTGCAAGGTGGATATCATTACATCAACATTACATAATACATAGGGATACATACATAAGGCACAAATGCCACAAGAATACATCAACATCATATACAAGATCAACATCCGACTACGGATGAAACATAAACGAAACTCAAGCGACATCCACCCTGCTATCCCGGGATGCCGACACGGAACCTATCCCTGATCGAAGAAGAAGCGGAAGAAGAACTCCAATACAAGCAAACATCGCTCTCGCGTCATGATCATCATAAACCTGTACACTGCAACTGTTGGTGTAGTAAATCTGTGAGCCACGAGGACTCAGCAATCCCATTACCATGGGTATCAAGACTAGCAAAGCTTAATGGGAAAGGAAGGGGTAAAGTGGTGAGGCTGCAGCAGCGACTAAGCATATATAGTGGCTAACATACGCAGATGAGGCGAGAAGAGAAACAAAGGCAGTCGTCAACTAGCAATGATCAAGAAGTGATCCGAACTCCTACTACGTCAAACATAACCCGAAACCGTGTTATCCTCTCGATCAACCCGAAAAGAGACACTCC
This sequence comes from Aegilops longissima, assembly GCA_021605205.1. Classification (NCBI taxonomy): domain Eukaryota; kingdom Viridiplantae; phylum Streptophyta; class Magnoliopsida; order Poales; family Poaceae; genus Aegilops; species Aegilops longissima. The sequence goes on from JAHIAM010002862.1 coordinate 19,477, forward strand.
GCGATTCGCTACAGTTGGTGTATTTTAATTAAGATCAACCGGGTTTTCTACAACTGGACATTAACAAATTCCCATCTGCCACATAACGCGGGCACGGCTTTGAAAGTTCAAACCCTGCAGGGGTGTCCCAACAACCCATGATAAGCTCTCGCGATCAACGAAGGATATTCCTTCTCCCGGGAAGACCGATCAGTCTCGGAATCCGGCTACAAGACATTCGACAGACAATAAAACAAGACCAGCAAAGCCGCCCGGATGTGCCGACAAATCCTGATAGGAGCTGCACATATCTCGGTCTCGGGGCACACGGATGAGCAAGGCGTTGGGTTGGCATAAACCCGATTGCCCGAGGCGTCGGACATCGCTTCGGTTTGGACCAACTTTCGAAGGAGAACTGGCGGGGGCTAAAATAAAGATGACCCTCGGGCTCCGGAAACCCAAGGGAAAAAGGGCATAGGTGAGGCAAATGGTAAAACCAATGTTGGGCCTTCTTTGGAGAGTCTTATTCAAAGCGAACTGTCAAGGGGTCCCATAAATCACCCGACCGCGTTAGGGGCGCAAAATCCGGGAACATAATACCGATATGGCGGAAACTAGAGGCGGCAAGAGTGGAACAAAACACCAGGCATAAGGCGAGCCTTCCACCCTTTACCAAGTATATAGATGCATTAATAATATAAGATATATTGTGATATCCCAACAAGTAAACATGTTCCAACGAGGAACAACATCTCCATGTTCAACAAGGAACAAACTTCATCTTCACCTGCAACTAACAACGCTATAAGAGGGCTGAGCAAAGCGGTAACATAGCCAAACAACGGTTTGCTAGGAAGGTGCAAAAGGTTAGAGGCTGACATGGCAATTTGGGATGGCTTGATAAGCAGGTAATAGGTAGCGCAGCATAGCGATAGAAGCGAAGCAACTAGCATAGCAATGATAGTAGTGAGATCCAGGGTAGCGGTCATCTTGCCTGAAATCCATAAGGAAGAAGAACGAGTCCATGAAGAAGGCGAAGGAAGAAGCCGAACCAAGCGTGAGCGAGCGAATCCTCACGATCATAGCAAGCAGGAACTAACAAGAAGAAGCACACAACATAGTAAACACACCACACATGAACAAGACATGATGCACAAACAAGCATGATGCATGACAAAGGGCTACATGAAGCTACTCATGGCAAGAGATGATGCAAACAAGAGCAACACATCAAGACAAGTTTAAATGAGGCGGAAACAACATAGAACAATTCGGTAAGTCCTCATATGCAAATTTCGAAATTGGTCCAGATCTGAATAACTTTATGTTCAAGTTGTTAAACAGAAAGTTAAGATGCACCATGATGATCTACACGAAATTCTAGTCAAGTTACGTATAAAGTTCATTAGATTGAACTCGGCCTAGAAGATATGAGCAAAACAAGTTAAGCATGGCATTGATGCAAAATGCATACAAACATCAAGCAAACACCTCAAAACAAGGATGCAACATGATAATATGAAGCTACATGCAAAATCAAGCAAGTTTCATATAGAGCACACTCAAAAGCAGACAGCAGTTCAACACATACACCCTATACAAGTTATAGCAACAATCTGTCCAAAACAGCAACTAGGCATATTGCAAGCATCAAAACAACATGCTACAGGACCTCAATATGAAAACAAAAGGCATGGGCATGATTTACAGGTAAAGCATTACAAAAGATGAGCACTGAGCTATCTCCAGAAATCACTAGAACATGCTCAAAATGACATGGCAAGATTGCAAATAATAACAGTTTCAGGCATTGGCAGAAATAACATCAGGTTGCAATGTTCAGAGCAAGAAAACAACATGCTAAAGGAACTGATAATAGCAAAACAAGGCATGGCATGAATCTACTCAAAGCATAGAACAAAAGTCCCTACTGACCATAAGCCAAAAGGATCGAGAAAATATAGTAACACCCATGTCAAAATGGCAAGTTATATTGCAGATTCATACATGGCAGGAACAACAATAAGTAAGCATGTTGGTGAGCTTGAAACACTCACTACAGAGCAATACATGGCATGGCAAGGCAACCAACAGTAAGAAGACATGGCATAGAAGATATACATGGCAAGAACAACATCATAGCATACAAGGATCAACTACAACAACCTTGGCAAAATTGAATAACATGTAAACAATCTGCCAGGAAACATTTTATAGCAAAAGTAGAGCTCGATTGACTCAAGCTATGGCACTCCATAATTGCAAACAAGGGCATGAATGGATAGGGCAAGACATGTTTAACAAAACATCCTTACTGAAGTATCTCAAAATATGCATGGATCTCTCGGTAGCATCAAATTAACATGACATAAAAATATCAGCTAAACAGGGCTGAAATCAGCAACATTATGATGCCTAGTTTGCATGCTTGTGCTAGTCACCACAGAGATCACAAAAATACATGGCATACACCTCTGGAAAGATGGCATGGCATATTACAAAACACATGTAGGACTCAAGTTCATAGGATGCACACATCAATCATGGCAAAAATGACAAAAGTGCATGTTCTGATAAGAATCAGAAACTAACATCACATAGCCCTCTTCTAACAGCATTTAGGGCATCAAGATGAGCTCAAATTAAAATGATGCAATGAGATGAACTGATCTAATCTTGAGGCGAACATTTTGACATATTACGCGCAAAGCAGACAACGATGACAGAGTTACGATGCGATGAAAATGCAATAAAATATGCAACAATTTCAGGGACAGCAATTCGAAGGAAAAAGTCAACCTAGTGGATGTACGCGAACCGAGGCCGATCCGGATCTCGCCCGGCCTTGGCGGCGTCGGCCCGGGTGGAGAACTCGGTGGAAAAAGCGGCGGCGTCGACAAGAAGCGGCGGCCAGAAGCGGAAGTCGCCCGGCCGAGGCAGCGCGGCGCTTCGCGGTGTCGGGTATGGGGAAGCGAGGCGGGGCTTCGGCCTCTGCGAAAAGGCGGCGGCCAGCTGCTGCCTTGGCGGCAGCAGCAAGCGGCAGGCGGCGGCGTGTCGGCGGCAGCGCGTCCCATGGCGGCGGCAAGGCGGCAAGGGGAGGCGGGCAGAGGCGGCCGTGGGCTCGCGGCCCAGCTTGGTATGTGAGCGCGAACCCGTGGCGGCGTGTGGATTAAGCGTGAAGCGGCGGCTGAGGCGGCGGACATGTCCGGCGGCGGGAAGTGTCCGTGGCGAGGAAAGGATGACTAGGGTTTGATGCGAAATGATCCATAAATTTTCGGGAGGATCTAGTGTTATAGGTAGAGGAGCTAGGAGAGTCAAATGAGGTGCGGTTTTCATGCCGATCGTGATCGAGCGACCGAGAGCATGGAGGGTGTTTGGTGGGTTTTGGGCCAGTTTGGAAGGGTGTTGGGCTGCAACACAAAAGAGGCTTTGCGGTTACCGGTTAACCGTTGGAGTATAAACGACCTCCAAATGATCCGAAACTTGACAGGCGGTCTACTGGTGCTATACCAAGGCAGCTTGACAAACCTCGGTCCATTCGAGACCGTTTAACACCCGCACATGAAAAGAGGTAAAAGGGCGGCAGGGAGACATAGGAGTGCGGATTGCAAAGCGGACAAGCGGGAAAATGCTCGGATGCATGAGAAGAACACGTATGCAAAATGAGATGCACATGATGACATGATATGAAATGCAAATGATGACATGGTAAAGTGCAACACGCAAGCACATGACATGGCAAAGACGGCGAATAACTTGCAGACACCTGGCGCATCGAATCCGGGGCGTTACAACACTCCTCCACTAACAAGAGATCTCGTCCCGAGATCTTAGGACCGAGATGGAAGAGAAAAGGGATGAGGTGAAACAAGAAACACAAGAGAGAAGAGGCAAAGAATCGAGAGCACTCGAGAAGAAGAGATGGCGGCGAGAATGACAAGAATCAGCTCACGGAATCGGATAAACTATGAAACAACCGGTTAGAGCGAGATAAAAGCGAATAAAATGAAAGAATTTAGATAGCACTCTGTTGAACATGGAATGAATAGAACATGAACTTGAGGGATGGAATGATACGATGAAAGGAAACAACACAACACCTCCGGAAAGACTTGAAATAGAAATGAAAAGAGCTTAGAAGGAAGGATTGAATGGAGTTGTTGAGAAAATCAACAACGAAAGAATAAGCTTGTTGTGGACTTATGGAAAACATCTCAAAATTATGAGCTGATCGCCGACCATAAGTGGAAAAGATTAAATATCTGAGAAGAACGGAGAAATGCAAAACTCCACTTCAAAAGAATACGGAGAATTAATTGCGCTTCGAGATGCGAGAAGAAAAGATACTTGAACTCCACCAACAAAATCTTGATGAACCTTGAAGAAAAGATTAAATCATGAAGAACCACCATGAAGAACTCCGGTGACAAAAGGATGATGAGATAAAATTGAAGGATAAAAGAATAAGATGAGCATTGCGATGATTAGGATGGAGGTTCCGACGAAATGGCGAGGAAGCTGAACTCCGGATAAGAAAAGATGAAAAGACTTGGAAGTATAATTTATTCGTTAAGAACAAACTCCAAAGGAAGGATTAATCACTTGGATGAAATAAGAATAAGATTTATTGTATGCTTATCCTTCATCAAATTAAATTGATGACAATCAATGGATTTTGCATAATACTTATTCCGTTGAAAAAGGATTAAGTGGAAACATCGCACAAAACTTGAAAGTCTTCATGAACCACGGTAGGATTGGAAAAAACGAATGAATTAAAATGATAATCAAGGAAAAAGAATCTTGAGCGAACCACCGTAAGAATTGAAAATGGTGATGAGCGAGAATGAATCGCTGGGAAGACTTAGAAGAACAAATATGCTCGAGGGATTTAGATGCAAAGAACAAAGAGATCATGAGCTGGTTGAAGAATATTGAGATGAGCGAAGCTGAAAACTTGGAGCGAAGAAATATTCGAAAAGATGACCTCCGGATGATCGAGACAGAAAACAACTCCTGAAATACTCGGATGGATGAAAAGAATTGCATAACTGGAAACAATTAGATAGGACAACATCGAGCTAGCAGCATGAACCTCCGGGAGAGCGGACAAGATTTAAGAGGAATTCTTCTTGATCTTCAAAGTTGAGAATGATGACGAAACATCATCAAAATTGTTGAGATACTCGGTAGAATCAAAAGCAAAGAGGTTGAGACAACAATGAAATGATTTGAAAGCGATCTTGGAGAAGGCATGTGGTGATGAAATCCATTGTTACACCACACTTTGAAAAAATTGAGAATAACTCGGTTAAATTAGAAGAGTCGGGTAAGATCACAGGAAAGACACGTGGGTTAGGGCCCACTAAAAAACGCCGTTGGAAAGAATTGTTGAGCAGATAGATGTTGCACGGAAGAATTGAAATATTTGCATGAGGTGACAACCTCGGATTAATTCAAACACAAAGCGAATCTCTGAGATGTCTTGACACTCCGGAAGGATAAAGCTGGCGAGAAGCGAGCGAGCAAGGAAATATTTGAGTTGAGGAAAGAATATCATCAACACGAAAATTGAATTGAATCCACGGAAAAAAAAAGAGATGAAGAATGTCGTACAAAGCGAAATTCACGGTTGAAATAATTGAGGAAGACTGAAGAGGCTCCACGAATGAAATAGATGGTGGAAGAAACTCTTACTCCGGGAAGAAAAAAGGGTGGGAGGCGGGAAAACACAAGCAACTGGAGGGAACCGCGAATATCTTGAAGAAAACACGGTTGAAATCATTGAGGAGAAGCAAAACTTCACACAGTAGGATGGATACTCGATTACGGACTCTGGATCGAGAGGAAGGGAGGCGGGTGGGAAAAACAAGGACAACCGGACAAGGAAAAACAACGGCGTCGGAGGAAGGCGAGGATTGAACTTGGCAAAGATGAAGATGGTCGAGTCGACTTTACGAAATGCGAACAAAGAGGATGGACAACTCACGACACTAACCACGTGATCCTAAAGAAAAAAAATTTGAAGGGAAGAGGTAATTCAAAACACCTCGTCAAGATTCCTCACCGAGGCGGCGAAGGGGCTGAGGTAAAAAAATTCCTACTCTCGATATAACTAGACTCGAAAACAGTTTTCTTCTAGACTCGACAACGGCCAAACTACACGATCAATCAAGGGGCTCCTAGGGTTGGTCGAGGCTCGATACCAACTTGTCACGCCCAATATCGACCCTATCAAAAGGAACTCGAAGGTCCCACCAAGGATAGACCGCATATTGAAGCGCTTTGCAAGGTGGATATCATTACATCAACATTACATAATACATAGGGATACATACATAAGGCACAAATGCCACAAGAATACATCAACATCATATACAAGATCAACATCCGACTACGGATGAAACATAAACGAAACTCAAGCGACATCCACCTGCTAGCCCGGGATGCCGACTGGAACCTATCCCTGATCGAAGAAGAAGCGGAAGAAGAACTCCAATACAAGCAAACATCGCTCTCGCGTCATGATCATCATAAACCTGTACACTGCAAGCTGTTGGTGTAGTAATCTGTGAGCCACGAGGACTCGACAATCCCATTACCATGGGTATCAAGACTAGCAAAGCTTAATGGGAAAGGAAGGGGTAAAGTGGTGAGGTTGCAGCAGCGACTAAGCATATATAGTGGCTAACATCATGAATGAGGCGAGAAGAGAAACAAAGGCAGTCGTCAACTAGTAATGATCAAGAAGTGATCCTGAACTCCTACTTCGTCAAACATAACCCGAAACCGTGTTCTCCTCTCGATCAACCCGAAAAGAGACACTCACGATTCACGCTACGGTTGGTGTATTTTAATTAAGATCAACGGGTTTTCTACAACGGACATTAACAAATTCCCATCGCCACATAACAGCGGGCACGGCTTTCGAAAGTTCAAACCTGCGGGGTGTCCCAACAACCCATGATAAGCTCTCGCGATCAACGAAGGATATTCCTTCTCCCGGGAAGACCGATCAGTCTCGGAATCCGGCTACAAGACATTCGACAGCAATAAAACAAGACCAGCAAAGCCGCCCGGATGTGCCGACAAATCCTGATAGGAGCTGCACATATCTCGGTCTCGGGGCACACCGGATGAGCAAGGCGTCGGGTTGGCATAAACCCTGATTGCCCGAGGCGCGGACATCGCTTCGGTTTGGACCAGCACTTTCGAAGGAGAACTAGCCGGGGGCTAAAATAAAGATGACCCTCGGGCTCCGAAACCCAAGGGAAAAAAGGGCATAGGTGAGGCAAATGGTAAAACCAATGTTGGGCCTTCTTTGGAGAGTCTTATTCAAAGCGAACTGTCAAGGGGTCCCATAAATCACCCGACCGCGTTAGGGGCGCAAAATCCGGGAACATAATACCGATATAGCGGAAACTAGGCGGGAAGAGTGGAACAAAACACCAGGCATAAGGCGAGCCTTCCACCCTTTACCAAGTATATAGATGCATTAATAATATAAGATATATTGTGATATCCCAACAAGTAAACATGTTCCAACAAGGAACAACATCTCCATGTTCAACAAGGAACAAACTTCATCTTCACCTGCAACTAACAACGCTATAAGAGGGCTGAGCAAAGCGGTAACATAGCCAAACAACGGTTTGCTAGGAAGGGTGCAAAAGGTTAGAGGCTGACATGGCAATTTGGGATGGCTTGATAAGCAGGTAATAGGTAGCGCAGCATAGCGATAGAAACGAAGCAACTAGAATAGCAATGATAGTAGTGAGATCCAGGGTAGCGGTCATCTTGCCTGAAATCCATAAGGAAGAAGAAGCGAGTCCATGAAGAAGGCGAAGGAAGAAGCCGAACCAAGCGTGAGCGAGCGAATCCTCACGATCATAGCAAGCAGGAACTAACAAGAAGAAGCACACAACATAGTAAACACACCACACATGAACAAGACATGATGCACAAACAAGCATGATGCATGACAAGGGCTACATGAAGCTACTCATGGCAAGAGATGATGCAAACAAGAGCAACACATCAAGACAAGTTTAAATGAGGCCGGAAACAACATAGAACAATTCGGTAAGTCCTCATATGCAAATTTCGAAATTGGTCCAGATCTGAATAACTTTATGTTCAAGTTGTTAAACAGAAAGTTAAGATGCACCACGATGATCTACACGAAATTCTAGTCAAGTTACATATAAAGTTCATTAGATTGAGACTCTGGCCTAGAAGATATGAGCAAAACAAGTTAAGCATGGCATTGATGCAAAATGCATACAAACATCAAGCAAACACCTCAAAACAAGGATGCAACATGATAATATGAATCTACATGCAAAATCAAGCAAGTTTCATATAGAGCACACTCAAAAGCGACAGCGGTTCAACACATACACCCTATACAAGTTATAGCAACAATCTGTCCAAAACAGCAACTAGGCATATTGCAAGCATCAAAACGACATGCTACAGGACCTCAATATGAAAACAAAAGGCATGGGCATGATGTACAGGTAAGGCATTACAAAACATGAACACTGAGTTATCTCCAGAAATCACTAGAACATGCTCAAAATGACATGGCAAGATTGCAAATAATAACAGTTTCAGGCATTGGCAGAAATAACATCAAAACAACAATGTTCAGAGCAAGAAAACAACATGCTAAAGGAACTGATAATAGCAAAACAAGGCATGGCATGAATCTACTCAAAGCATAGAACAAAAGTCCCTTACTGACCATAAGCCAAAAAGGATCAGAAAATATAGTAACACCCATGTCAAAATGGCAAGTTATATTGCAGATTCATACATGGCAGGAACAACAATAAGTAGGCATGTTGGTGAGCTTGAAACACTCACTACAGAGCAATACATGGCATGGCAAGGCAACCAACAGTAAGAAGACATGGCATAGAAGCTATACATGGCAAGAACAACATCATAGCATACAAGGATCAACTACAACAACCTTGGCAAAATTGAATAACATATAAACAATCTGCCAGGAAACATTTTATAGCAAAAGTAGAGCTCAATTGACTCAATCTATGGCACTCCATAATTGCAAACAAGGGCATGAATGGATATAGCAAGACATGTTTAACAAAACATCCTTACTGAAGTATCTCAAAATATGCATGGATCTCTCGGTAGCATCAAGTTAACATGACATAAAAATATCAGCTAAACAGGGCTGAAATCAGCAACATTATGATGCCTAGTTTGCATGCTTGTGCTAGTCACCACAGAGATCACAAAAATACATGGCATACACCTCTGGAAAGATGGCATGGCATATTACAAAACACATGTAGGACTCAAGTTCATAGATGCACACATCAATCATGGCAAAAATGACAAAAGTGCATGTTCTGATAAGAATCAGAAACTAACATCACATAGCCTTCTTCTAACAGCATTTAGGGCATCAATATGAGCTCAAATGAAAATGATGCAATGAGATGAAATGATCTACTCTTGGCGAACACTTTGACATATTACCGCAGCAAAAGCGAACAGCGATGCAGAGTTACGATGCGATGAAAATGCAATAAAATATGCAACAATTTCGGGGACAGCAATTTGAAGGGAAAAGTCAACCTAGTGGATGGCACGCGAACCGAGGCGATCCGGATCTCGCCGGCAGCTTGGCGGCGTCGGCCAGCAGCGGCGGAGGCTCAGCCGGAAGAAGGCGGCGGCAATGGCAAAGAAAAGGCGGCCGTGGCGAAAGTCGCCGGTCAGGGGGCAGCGCTTCGCCGGCGTCGAGGCGAGAGGCAGGCGAAGGCTCGGCCGCGGCGGCGAGAGCAGCGTGAAACACGCCAGCGGCAATGGCGAAGCGGCAGGCGGCAGCGTCGGCGGCAGCCGCGTCATGGCAAGCGGCAGGCGGCAGAGGCGGGCGGGCGAGGGCAACCGTGGGCTCGCCAGACCCAGCTTGGCCCTGCAGGCGCATGCCGCGTGGGCGCGATGGATTGGCGTGAGGCGGTGGACATGTCGAGGCGGCGGGGAAGTGTCCGTGGCGAGGAGAGGATGACTAGGGTTTAGTCTGCGAAATGATCCATGAATTTTCGAGGATCTAGTTTTATAGGTAGAGGAGCTAGGAGAGTCCAAATGAGGTGCGGTTTTCGCATGCGATCGTGATCGAGCGAGCGAGAGCATGGAGGGAGTTTGGTGGGTTTTAGGCCAGTTTGGAAGGGTGTTGGGCTGCAACACAAAAGAGGCTTTGCGGTTACCGGTTAACCGTTGGAGTATAAACGACCTCAAATGATCCGAAACTTGACAGGCGGTCTACTGGTGCTATACCAAGGCAGCTTGACAAACCTCGGTCCATTCGAGACCGTTTAACACCGCACATGAAAAGAGGTAAAAGGGCGCCGGGAGACATAGGAGTGCGGATTGCAAAGCGGACAAGCTGGGAAAATGCTCGGATGCATGAGGCGAACACGTATGCAAAATGAGATGCACATGATGACATGATATGAAATGCAAATGATGACATGGCAAAGTGCAACACATAAGCACATGACATGGCAAAAGGCGAATAAGCTGGCGGACACAGGCGCGCCGAATCCGAGGCGTTACAATGGTGAGGCAGGCGTAATCGAGCTTGATGCCCATTTTCCGCACCAAGTTTTCGCAATCGGCTGTGAAATTTGAGCCATTATCATTGATGATGCTATGGGGACACCGTGTCGATTATGCGACCCGGATATGAAGTCTATTACTGGTCTGACTCAGCCATTTTGACTGGTTTAGCTTCTATCCATTTAGTGAATTTGTCCACCATGACCAATAAGTATTTCTTCTTATGGCTTCCCCCTTTAAGAGGTCGACCATATCCAGCCCCAGACCGCAAAGGGCCAAGTTATGGGGATTGTTTGGAGGCGGTAGGGGCATATGACTCTGATTGGCAAAGAGTGGCAACCGGCCGCGGTGTTGGACAAGGTCTTGTGCGTCTGCCTAGGCCGTCGGCCGACATAAGCTTGTACGGAAGGCCTTGCTGACTAATGCCCGAGCCGCGGCGTGGTGCCCGCCCAGGCCGGCATGGATTTCAGCCAAGAGCTGCTGCCCTTCCTCTTCGTAGATGCATCTTTGTAGTACTCCGGTAGCGCTTTTCTTGTAGAGTTCCCCTTCATAGACTTTGTAAGCATTAGCCGGACAATGCAGCGTGCTTCATTTTGGTCTTCGGGGAGCTCCTGCCTATTTAGATAGGCCAAGAAGGGCTCGGTCCTGAGGGCAATTACAGCCATGATTTAGTGGGCGAGGAAGTTATTTGAGGTAGAACCTCCGACTATATACGATGGTTGGAATCTGGGGATGTATTCAGATCCGTGCTAGTATTGCGGACTCCTTCCCATACTACGGATGGCTTGAACAGCCGTTCAAGAATATGTTAGGTAGGACAGAATTCGCGTTTAAGCGCCGATCTGGCGAGGACATCCGCCGCTTGATTGTTTTCTCGAGCCACATGGTGGAATTGAGCCCCTCGAACCAGTGACATTTGAGGGCGACATTACGGTGAGCCGCCATTTTGGGTCCTTGGCATCAAAATCTCTGTTTATCTATGATATTGTGAGGTTTGAGTCCCCACACTTCTAGGCGTTGAATGCCCATAGAGCGCCATCCGAAGACCGTGGAGCGAGCCTCATATTCGGCTGCATTGTTGGAGTCATGTATAATATTTGGAGGGCGTCTTTGGGCGGTGTCTCGGTGGGAGATATCAGGACTACACTGCTCCCAATCCGACCAGCATTTTAGAGCCGTCGAAGTGCATGATCCATTTGAGTATCGCCCGTACTCTTTAGGGAGTTAAACCTGTCCATTCAGCGATGAAGTCGGCCAACACTTGCGACTTGATGGCCCGCCGTGGCTTGTATGTTATGTCGAACGGAAGGAGCTCAATGACCCATTTGGCAATCCGGCCCGTAGCATCGCGGTTATTTATTATGTCATTGAGTGGTACTTGGAGGCCACCGTGTCGAACACTCTTGAAAGTAGTGTCGTAGCTTCGGGATGCCATGAACACGCGTGTCGGGAGAACTGATCGCGTCCCACGAACACCCTCGGGATCTGGGTCCCTTGTGGTTCGGAGGCGGGGATTACCTGAAAGGCGGATCGGCGATGCACGAGCAGATTACCCAACCGGAGCTCTCGGAGATAATACTCTCTGCTGCTTTGTGGATTATCTTGTGTTCTTGCTAGGGAGCAATGGGAGCTACAAGACCTAGCTTTGAGTGTGGTTTCGTATGAGTATGATGAACTAAGCGGGCTGGCTCGAACCCTTTCTCGTTGCACTTGGGCCTCCTTTTATAGGCACAAGGGTCACCACATGTGGCAAGTAGACAAGGGTAAGATAGTAAAAACATAGGTTGGTACACGCTTTATGCGGTGTCTGATAATCTATACCTAACTCGTGACAAGGGACAAGAGTCATCAATGCCCGTCTCGATCGCCCGAAACGATTAACGAGGGACCGTCAAGTCGCCTCCGTTTGCCACGATGGTAGCTTGTCGGCGCCGCTTATCGCTACTCCGCTGGCTGCACAGCCCGTCGACCAGCGTGCTTGGGAGAGCCTCATGGTGACACGTTGGCGGGTGAGCTGGAAGCGGAGATGAAGAGGTCACTTGCATGGCCAGTACTTTACGCTGACAGGGTTCTTGTCGCTCGGGGCTGCTCGCTCACCAAGCCTTCCGGCAAGCTCCTCTTGCGGGGCCTTATTCGAAGGGCGCGGAGGTCTTGGCGGGCGCCCGGCAAGGCTTGCCCGCAGGGGCAGCTGCGACTGCCCGTGCAGGTTGGGTACTAAGGTACCCCTACTTTAGTACACCGACAGGTGGCCCTCGAAAGATGTCGGGGAGGACTGATCGCGTCCCCACGAACACCTACGGGATCTGGGTCCCTTGTGGTTCGGAGGGGGGCGGGGATTGCACGAAGAGCGGATCGAGCCGATGCACGAGCAGATTTACCCAACCGGAGCTCTCGGGAGATAATACTCCTCTGCTGCTTTGTGGATTATCTTGTGTTCTTGCTAAGGGAGCAATGGGAGCTACAAGACCTAGCTTTGAGTGTGGTTTCGTATAGTATGATGAACTAAGCGGAGCTGGCTTGAACCCTTTCTCGTTGCACTTGGGCCTCCTTTTATAGGCACAAGGGGTCACCACATGTGGCAAGTAGACAAGGGTAAGATAGTAAAAACATAGGTTGGTACACGCTTTATGCAGTGTCAGTAATCTATACCTAACTCCGGCGGCAAGGGACAAGAGTCATCAATGCCCGTCGTAGTCGCTGAACAGATGTATGTGAGGGACCGTCAAGTGCGCCTCCGTTTGCCACGATGGTAGCTTGTCGGCGCCGCTGCTCGCTACTCCCGCTGGCTGCACAGCCCGTCGACGCAGCGTGCTTGGGAGAGCCCGTGGTGACACGTTGGCGGAGTGAGTTGGGGCGGAGATGAAGAGAGTCACTTGCATGGCGGAGTACTTTGCATGACAGGGTTCTTGTCGCTCGGGGCTTATCGCTCACCAAGCCTTCCCGACAAGCTCCTCTTCTTTGGGGCCTTGTTCCTTGGCATACTGGTGGCCCTCCCGGCAAGCTCCTCTTGCCGGGCCTTGACTATTTTGTTCTTGAATGGCTCCAAAGGGCAGCTGAGATCTTAGCGGTCATCAGGCCAGCCTGTCCATGAGGTGCTCGACTGTCCGTGCGAGTTCGGGATACTAGGGTACCCCTAAGCTAGTACACCGGCAGAGCCCCCAGGCTGGGCCACCTGCAGGCGCCGAGCTCTGTTGGGCCAGGCCCAAAGCAGTCTGCAGACACGCGTGGTCTTGATTACGCCGTTATTCACCTTGGTCCCTACGTCTCCCACGAACATCACGCACGGACGTGGCGTCGTGGGGAGATCGTGGGGCTTTCTTTAATGGGAAAAATCGGGCCGTCCCTCCCCCTTTATAAGCGGGGAGCAGGGGCAGGGCGCCCTGCCCTGCTGTCACATCGGAAAACCCCGTCGCTTCCTCCTTTCTTCTCGAGCCCAAAGAGATCGGCGCTCCGCCCCTCCATTGCCACGGTGCCACTGCTTGCCCGTCGACCTCCTCCACCACTTCTCCCTATGGCCCGAAGGCCGACAAGGAAAAAGGTGTGAAATCGGCCGGCGCATGGCGGCTCATGGCCTTCTGCGGAAGGCGGGCCCTCTTGATCCCTGCTCAGCAGGAAGGAGCTGCGGGAGCTGTACTACCTCTTACAGTCGGCGGAGACCAGGCGCACCAGCGCGCGAGGTCATCTCCGCCGCCACATCCGCTAAGGTCTCCGCCGGTACCCCTTCTTGGCGATTTTCTTCCCTGCAGGCTCTGCCGCCCTTTTCTGAATTCTTCTGCGATGTCATGAACACATATGGCCTCCGCCTCCTTGACTTCACCCCAACGCCATCCTCACCATGGCCATTTTCGCACACCTTTGCGAGAACTTCGTGGGGTCCATCCAAATGTCGCACTTTTCATACTACTTCTCACCCAGCGTAGAGAGCCGCTTGGGAGAATTGCATGGACCTCTAGGATCGGCAAGAAGAGCGTATCTTGACGGAGAGTTGCGCAGCAAGTGGGAGGAGTGGAGAGCTGGTGGTGTTGGATCTTAGAGGAGGAGTCACATCCTTTCACCGCCCTCGCGAGACCCCCATAGTTAGCGGCAGCGATTGGAGTAACCGCACGGAGGGCGACAAGTTGAAGATTGCCACGACTAGGATTTTGCGTCTCCGACAAGCAGGGCTTACCGTGGAAGCAGTTGGCGCGGACTTCCGCCGCGCTGCATTGCGCCCTTGCAGGGAGAGAGGAGGCCTGCTTTGGAATTCCGAGCGGCGGATATTATGAGGCTGCGCCCAGGTCTGGTGGAATTTCACTACCTTGGAGCTTGGCGGCATGCTGCGGGGAGTTGTTCAAGCCTGAAGCGGATAATCCGGGTGGTGCATGTTGCGAGGGAGTTGTGCCCTTGTGCAACAACTTCGTAAACAGCGACAGCATCCAGCGATAATGCCGTTGTGCGATTCCCATGGAATCGTTCCAACAGCGAGGAGCCCGCCCGGCGACATCGTGCAGCAGTTCTTCAACAACTTGGTTGAAGTGCCGATCCAGCGCCCGGCAAGAGGCGGCTCACCAGCGACACCACCGCTCGGGAGATGGCGCGCATCTCCTGAGTTGGAGGAGGCTGCGAGAGGCTGCTGCCGCCGGCGTATTTGGGTTCTTGTCGAGGCGGAGGCGGCTGGTGGCAAGCCTTGCCGACCGAGAAGAGTTTGTCGGCGGAGGAGCAGCCCGAGCCCGACAGCGAGCGGCGAGCCTGCGAGGCGCCTCTCCTCCGCCGTCAAGTAGCTTGCCGCGAGGGCCTGCTGCCCCGCCAAGGCGCCTCGCGGGGCTGGAGAAGTGGCGGGGGCATCACGGTCCAACAACCGCCTCGCCGTCCAGCGCTCCACCGTGGCAACACCGTTGCAGCGGGGCGCCTCACTCCGCCATAGCCCTGCACCCGCCAGCGTCAGAGAATCTTCTCCCCGATCCGTCGCGCCGGGCGGAGTTTGATCTCTCGCCCTCAGCTCAGGAAGAAGAAGAAGAGTAAGATCTTGTCGTTGCTACTTGTAATCTTCAATTTATTGTTTTATCTTTATATTTGGTGGCTTCACTCTGAACCTCCTTCGTGGTCGCTAGCTCGAGGCGTCGAAGAGGCCAAGACTCGGTGGTTGTCGCCTCGGATGACTCCCGGAGGCAGCGAGGCGCCAGGCGCTGCGGACCGCCGATCCTCCCGCCACGATGCCGCACTAGACTCGAAGAGCCCCATCTGGCGCCTACGAAGGCGGCGAGGTGTCTTCATTAAGCTCCATGGGCATCAAGCTCAGAGGGCACCGGCGAAGGAGACCTTCGATCGGAACTGCTCGCCTCCGCCCGGGCTGTCGCTGGTTGATGCCCGAGCAGCAGCGATGGTGAGCTGAGGAGGAGCAGCTGCTAAGGAGGTTCTTGTCGCTCTACCGCGCCCGACAAGCCAAGCTGGAGTCGAGGAGGCGCTTGTCGCGAGGCGGGAGCTGATTTGGAAAGCGTGCGGAAGAGCTCCGGCAGCGCCAACAAAGAGACTCTCGGGATATAGCGAGGGCGGGGCAACTTGCTGAGGCGCCCGACCTTCATCTTGGAGAAAGGCGAGGTTGAGGAGCAGCGAGGCTTGCGGCGAGAAGCTCTCAGCGCGAAGGTGGCTGGCGCGGCGGAAGATCAACCTCGACAGCTTTGAGGAAGATCTCGCCGTCTTGTGACAAGCGATTAGCGGGCCGCTTGGAGGCAAAAGATCTGCTGCGGCTGCCGAGAGCCGCCAAGAGGGAGTGGAGGCGAGGTGGCTCAGCTGGAGTCCACCCTCCGGAAAAGCGCCGAGGAGGTCTCCGGGTTGAAGCCTTGGCGTGAAGGGCAACACACCATCGGCGAGCTACAAGGTCGTTTCTTTGAAAAGATCAAAAGCTCGATGCCGCCAAGGACTCAAAGGCGGATCTGGAGCTGAAATTGACCACCTTAGCGGAGGCGTTGAATGGCGCCAAGGGGCGGAAGCAGGCCTGCTGGAAAAGATCAAGGCCACCGAGGAGTTCTTTGTCGAATCTGTGACCGCCAGAATAATCTTGAGACAGCATAATGCATTGGACGAGAAAGTCTTGTGGACACGCGCCGGCATCCATAATGAGCTGATGGAGTTGGGGATGACAGATCTTGGATATTCCACCGACGAGAACCTCCAACCCAGCGTCAAGCTCAGCCTATTCTTCAAAGGCGTGTTGGCGGGTATCCAGCGGCTCCGGGAAGAGATTCAAAAGCAACCAGCGGAGGAATCGCGTCAAGTCGGCGCCGAGGCTCTCCAGAAGGTGTTGATGAAGGTGACCTTCCGCAACCCAGGCGTCGACTTCTCCAAAGCCCTCAAGTCCCTGCCTCCTTCCGCTGATGTTGAAGCGCTCAAGGCCCTTGTCGCACCCATTGTGGACAGGGTAAGCGGATTTAAGAGGCTCGAGGGCGACCGCGTGGACTAGGCTGCCAAGTCTATCTTTCTCTTGTCGCTGTAGATCATGTTTAGGTAAAAAGTCTATTAGATCCGCGACAAGTCATTATGTAATATACACTATCTTAGGCAATCGAATGCAATGTTATTTCGTTTTCTCGATTTCTTCCCTTGTACGTTTATACCCTACGCTTTCAGGGGAACTTGTCAGTGCAAACACCTTTGCCGCGAGCGCCGAGTGCGGAACTTTAGCAGCCTGCTAGCGATGCCGCCTCCGACAAGCAACCTTATGCAACTAGTTGCAACACACTTAAGTTGTTGAAGCGGACTCGAAACAAAGTAAGGCATAAACCCGATCATGAAGTCGGTTCCTCAGCGCGGAGTTTTCCATACAAAGTACTATCGTTCGAGAAGATAACTTAAAATTTAAAACTGGTCGTTTAAACTTAGCAACAAGCTTTTACATTGTCCATTTCACGGCAAGCGGCAGTTCCTCGGCGGCGCTTGGCGGCCACACCATTATCTTCCCCTTCCCCGGTTAACTTGTGGGTGGATGAACCTTCTTCTTGTTTGAGAAGAAAAAAGAAAATAAAGTTATGGAGCCTAGTGGCTCGTTATTGCTTACGGGTGTGGATGCTGCACAAAATGTTAGTAAACACATGCATATATGGTTATGAGGGCATGTATTGACAAGATGTGCGCAACACATAAACTTTCTTGATGATGCATGGTCTGCCCGGCTTTGTACAAAGGATTACATGCAACAGCGGCAAGACTTGTACAAAAGAGTGGTTGCAGAGCAGGTTCCGACACCAGCGCCTCATGGGTAAAACTTGTGAAGATGCTCTATATACCAGGAATTGCTCACGGGCGCCATCTTGGTCTCAAAGGCGGACAGCACCGGGCCTAGTGACTCGTTTCACCCAATAAGGGCCTTCCCACTTCGGCGTCAACTTGTTAGAATTCTTCGCGGATTGACCGCGCCGAAGAACAAGGTCGCCTTCCTCGAAGCTTGGCATTAACTGCGGCTTTGGTAGCGGCATAAAGCTTGCGATAACGAGCAGCTCGTCTGGTAGCCTAAAGGCGATCTTCCTCGAGGCAGCGTCATCTTGTCGCAGCTGCCCTTGCTCAACTCATCGTGGCGAGCACTCGTGGTGACCTGTATCTGAGTTCCATGGGAGAACTGCCTCTGCTCCATAGACTAGGCGAAAGGTGTCGGCGGTGGCTCGATTTGGCGTCGTCTGATCGACCAAAGAACCACCGGCAGCTCCTCGATCCGATTTCTTCCGCACTTGTGTAGCTTTGTAGAAGGTTCGGTCTTGAGTCCCGTAGCACTTCAGCGTTTGCTCTCTCACCTTGACCGTTGCTTCTCGGATGAGCAACAAAAGCAAAGCAGATCTTGGCGCCAAGATCTTGGGCGTCTTGCATGAAGGTGCGGCTCGTGAACTGCGTGCGTTGTCGGTGATGATCCGGTTAGGAATCCCAAAGCGGCAAACAATTGACTGAAGAACTTGGCTAGCTTGTTGTCTTTGTCACCTTCCTCCTGGTTCCGCCGGCCACTTTGTGAACATCGATTACAGCGTACAAGTACTCAAAGCCCCGACAACTTCGGGGAAGGGCGAGATGTCGACCCCTAGACCGAGAAGGGCCAGGATAAAGGATCGTCTGGAGAGCTTGAGCTGGTTGGTGTATCTGTTTGGAATGGGCAGCGCGCTTCACACTTGGTTACTTGTGCGGTTGCATCTGGAGGGCTTACGGCGGAAGAAACCTTCTTGGAAGCTTTGCGGCAAGTGCTCTTAACGCCAATGTGATGACCACATATGCCTCCATGTATCTCGCCAGCAGCTTACATCCATCTTCTCGGCAAATACACTTCAATTTCACACCGTTGAGTCTTCTTACATGCAGGATGTTGTCAACAAACTGGTACATACTTATTGCCAGGGCTACTTTTCCGCTTCTTCTTGCTCTTGAGGAAGTTCTCACATGCGAAGGAAATGGGCGATTTGCTTTGCCCATCTTTGGAGCTGCGGCTCGACAGCAAGGACTAAAAGCTCATCTATCCTGCGGGAACATCAACCTGCGGCAAGAACACGTGGAGTGCGGAGCTTGATGATCCCGGCAAGCTGCGGGCGAAACTTTTCGGGGCGTTTGCTTCAGCGATACAAACTGCATGGTTTGTTGGAGCAAACTGCTCATCGATGATATTCTGCGGTGGTTTAGGGACTTTCTTGGCGGCGGCTTGAGGGAGCTCTGCGGGAAAGTAGTCGCTTGGAAACCAATTTTCTTTTCTTGCTACATCTGTTGATGGTGTTACGGTTGGCTAAGTTAGCTTGAGCACAAAAATTCCTGGTTCCACGGTAACTTAAGTCGGCACATTTGGAGAGGCTATCAGCTATATCATTACGAGCTCTTGGAGCGTGTTCCATTTGCGAGGCCTTCAAAGTGCTCTTCTAGCTTTCTCACTTCATCAGCGTAGGCTTCCATCAGCGGACTCGATAATCTTTATTTACTTGGCGGACGACAAGTTGCGAGTCCCCGACAATGAGCTTCTTGATCCCAAGGTCCACCGCAATCCACGAGACGGCAAGCAAACCTTCATACTCTGCGGTATAATTTGTTGCTTGTTCCTTGGGAAAGTGCATCTAGACTATGTACTTGAGGTGCTCTCCGGTTGGGTGCGATAAGCAACGCGCGGCACCAGCGCCTTACAGCGAAGGCACCGTCAAAGTACATCAGCCACTCTTTATTTGCCTCCTTGGCGGGGATGCTCGTCTCGGAATCTCTTCATCTTGCGTTGGCGTCCACTCAGCTATGAATTCTGCCAATGCTACGCTGCAGATAGTTGAAGTGCTTTCAAACTTGAGACCAAAGCTTGCAGTTCAGTGCCCACTTTCGACAATCCTGCTGTTACTTCGGATTTTGCAATATCCTCTTGATTGGAAGCGGTGACAACTGTTATCTCGTGTGCTTGGAAGTAATGGCGCAGCTTTCTCGAGGCCATGAGGAGGCGAAAAGCAACTTTGCACACAGTACCTTGACCTAGCCCCTTGCGGAAGAGGCCGACAAAATAAACTGGGCGCTGCACCATCCTTTTACGTGTCTTATGCATGACCTTGCGCTAATCTGTCCTTATCGGGACGGAGCTTGATGGTGAAGCCCCTTGCTTGTCGCTGGATCGTCTGCCTCGGTTGCGGCTCATCATCGCCTCCCTCTCTGCTACTAATGCAGCACTAACCACTTGATTGGTTGCCGCTATATACAGCAACAACTTCTCTTGTGGCCTAGGTGCGACAAGTATTGGAAGCGGAGGACAGGTATCTCTTCAAGTCCTGCAGCGCAGCCTCCGCCAGAGTCCATTTCATTGGACCTGCCTTTTCAAAATCTTGAAAAAGCGGCGAGCGCGTTCAACAGAACTTAGAGATGAACCTCTTTGAGAGCAGCCCGCATAATCGGCAAGTCTTGACATCCTTGGCGCTTTGGTGCTTGATCTGCTCAATGGCCTTGATCTTGTGCGGATTGGCTTCAATTCCCGCTGAGACACAAAGAACCGAGAAGCTTGCGGAAGGGACTCCAAACACGCACTTCTCGGTGTTGAGCTTGAGGTTGATCTTGTGCAGATTTGCGAATGTCTCATCAAACCCTGAATCGAGTTGCTTTGTCCTTGCTTTTGACCACTATGTCATCCATGTAGGCTTCTACATTTACGTGTATCTGCAGCTCAAAGGCATCATGGACTACTCTTGCAAAAGTTGAACCAGCATTCTTTAAACCGAAAGGCATCCGTATGAAGCGATCGTGCCACATGGTGTAATGAATGCGGTTTCTCTTCATCCTCTTCGCCATGAAGATCGATGATATCCTGAATATGCATCAAAGAAGCAGCGAGATCACATCCAGCCGTGGAGTCAACAATCTGGTCGTCTGGCGGCAAGGGAAATGGGTCTTTGGGACAAGCTTTATTAACATCGGTGAAGTCAATACAAAGTCTCCATTTCCCATTAGCCTGCGATACAACTACGGATTGGCCAACCACGTGGGGTGGAGGACTCCTCGACAAGCCCTGCTGCTTCTAACTTCTTGATTTCTTCTACTATGAACTCTTGGCGCTCCTTTGCTGTTTCCTAACTTTTTGCTTGGCGGGCGGCGTGAGGACAGACAGCTAGGTGGTTCTCAATTACTTTCACAGGAGCACGGGGATGTCGGATGGTTGCCATGCAAACACATCGACATTCGCCAGCAGAAAGCAACGAGCTCGCCTTCCTATTTAGGATCAAGCGTGGCGATGGTGAAGGTACCACCGGTCTGCCGTCCTCATAAGCGGGCACCTTCTTGGTCTTGGCGGAGCTGCCATCGTCTTCTTGTACTTGCGGTGGAGCTCGATGGTGCGTCCTCTCGGTGGCGCAGCACTCCGAAGAGGTGCGCTTGCGGAGTGGGCATCGAGCTCTTGCGGACTTGGTGGTTTCTTCTTCCCCTCGGGAGCTTGGCGACAAGTGGTTTGCTATCTGGCGGCTGCTGCATCCGGTAAATCTTGTCGGCGCGAGATAAGTGCATCCTTCTTGTCGCCATGGACAGAAATAGCGCTTATCGGGCGGGCATCTTGAGTAGGTTGTAAGCATAATGAGGCGGCCATGAACTTGGCGAGTGCTGGGCGGCCAAGTATGCCATTGTAGGGCAATGGGAAATCGGCGGCGTCAAGCGTGACCCTCTCGGTTCTGAGGTTGAGCTCGCTGCCGAATGTTACCGACAGCGTGATCTTCCCTTTGGGCTTGCTCCTTCTGGGTTGATACCTTGGAAAGTACCAGTTTCTTGAGCTGTTGTCGAGGATTTGAAGTTTACGGAGCCTGCGAGGAGATCAAATTCAGGCGGCCCGCCGTCAACCAACATCTTTGTTACCTTGAGGTTGCGGATGGTTGGTGAGACCAACATCGGCAAGCACCCGACCGCGATGATGCGATCAGGGTGATCCTCAATGTCAAAGATGATGGGCGTCTGGACAACCGAGAGGTTTGCGTGACTCTATGGATGGTTCTGCTGCATTGACCTCACGCATCCATTGCTTGACTTGGCGGTCGAGGTATCGAGAGCGCACCACCGTCAGCATAAAGGACCTCCATTGCCTTTTGAAACTCCTGCTCATCAGCTTCATCGTCTTCCATGTCCTCGTCATCTTCATTTTCGTCTTCTTCCTTGTCGCGACCGCGAGGAGAGTCTGTCTCCTTGCCATTGCCGCCTTGCCCATGGCGTCCTCCCGACCGGGTCTCTTCTTATTGCAGTACCTGCACCTTCTTGGGCCTTCTCCTTGTCTGCGCTCGTATTCAGCTCTCAGTAGCTCAACAAGCTGCTCGACTTTCTTGCAGCTCTGGAGATCGTGGCCCTTAGTGCGGTGGATTTCTGATCTTGTTTGTTGGAGCTGTCGGGCTTGTCGGCGGCCGCCTGACATGGCGGTCGGCGTCAGCAACAACCTCCTTGCGGAGCCACCAGCCTTAGCTTTGTTGGCGGCACCATCCTTGCGGACTGCTCGACAACTAGTACTTCTTGGTTTCTTCATACATTGTTTAGCTTGGCTTTTCCTTGCAGGCGATCTCCTCCTGTCAGACTCTGCTCCCACGTTCTCTCACAGGAGTCTTCTTCCTTCTTCAGTAGCGTGCACACTTGTCGACCAGGCGTAGAGCTCGCTGGCGTCTTTCACTTTGCACATCGCCATCTCCTCCCTCATCCTGCGGTTTCGTACATTACGATGAAATGCAGCGATCACTGCTGGCAGGGTGGGCGTGCAGGATGTTGTAGTGCACTCATTGAATCTCTGGATGAACTTGCGAGGGACTCTCCTTCCTTACAGGCAAGCAGGTGGAGTCACTCTCTGGCCATGAGGCTTGTGGCCGCTGTGAAGGCGCCAACAAACTGGTGGCACAAATCTGCCAAGAAGAAATAGAGCCATCCGGCAAGTGCATGAGCCAAGATCGGCGTTTGGCTTGAGCACCGGGGAAGTGGTTGGCGAGGATCTTGTCGTCTCGTCCCCAGCGGCCTGCACGCGATGGTGTAGATCTTGAGGAACTCCGATGGGTGTGTCCTGCCATCATATTTCTCCGGCACATCTGGTTTGAAGTTTTTCTTGTCGGGCCACGGACTTGCCGCAGCTCACAGTGAGCAGGGGCAACCTACAGCGTCTGACAAATCGCTGGTTCCCCTGGTGCATGCATATCATTAGTGGGCCAGCGCGTTGGTCAGATTAATGGCGGCGCTTCTCTTGGTGCTCGTCTGGGTTCGGCGTCTTCTTCTTGCCGTTCTCGGAGAGCGTGGCGCTGGTCGCGGCGAGCTCGCGGATCCGGCGGCGCTGTGGAGTCGCTGTCGAGGTGGATCCGGCGAGTGGCGATCTTGGTCTTCGGGAAGGGAGTGCGGTGGCTGCACCCCGCAAGTCGTCACCATCAGCTCGCGCCTTGTCGCCTTGCAGCGGCTGCGAGGCACTCCGTTGCGCGGGGCGTCACCGTTAAGCGAAGCCGATGAGACTCTGAATTGTGGCCCTCCATTAAATCGACCTTGTCGGCCGTTGGAGGTAGTCCAATAGCTGTGCTCTTGCCAAAGCCTACTGCTGGTGTGGTGGGTGGCAATGGAGTGCGTGGCGAGCAGGAGGTGCTCGCCTCTAACCAAGTTAGGAGAACAGCATCTCGCTTAGCGACCGTACTCCACTCGTACCGGCATCTTTGAGGTGCATGCGGGTCTCGAGAACCTCGGGATCCTCGGCAGCCTTGATCCAGCGGCGTATGGTGCGCGAGCATCATGGCGCTGTCGATCCAGCGCCTCCTGCGAAGGGCGGTGCGGACTCGGACTCCGGCGCTGTGCTGCCTTGTCCTTGGACTGGCGGCATTGTGGGCTCTCTCGGCGGCGCGGTTCCTCTGCCGGCGTTTCCCCACCACGACAGCTCCGGTGGTGGTGGGTTCAGCAGTGACCCAGTTACTGCTGCTGCCGAAGACTTCTTCTTGGCGCCATGTTCGAAGATGTTGATGAAGTTGCTCGTGTGACGCTGGATCGGGTTCACACAGCCTCGGCGCCCTACAGCGCGCCAAAGATGTCGGGGAGGCTGATCGCGTCCCCACGAACACCTCGAGATCTGGGTCCCTTGTGGTTCGGAGGGCGGGGATTGCCTGAAAGCGGATCGGCGATGCACAGTAGATTTACCCAGCCGGAGCTCTCCGGAGATAATACTCCTCTGCTGCTTTGTGGATTATCTTGTGTTCTTGCTAGGGAGCAATGGGAGCTACAAGACCTAGCTTTGAGTGTGGTTTCGTATGAGTATGATGAACTAAGCCGGAGCTGGCTCGAACCCTTTCTACATTGCACTTGGTCCTCCTTTTATAGGCACAAGGGGTCACCACATGTGGCAAGTAGACAAGGGTAAGATAGTAAAAACATAGGTTGGTACACGCTTTATGCAGTGTACGATAATCTATACCTAACTCGTGACAAGGGACAAGAGTCATCAATGCCCGTCTCGATCGCCCGAACGATTGTAACGAGGGACCGTCAAGTCGCCTCCGTTTGCCACGATGGTAGCTTGTCGGCGCGCTTATCGCTACTCCTGCTGGCTGCACAGCCCGTCGACCTGCGTGCTTGGGAGAGCCCGTGGTGACACGTTGGCGGGTGAGCTGGGCGGAGATGAAGAGGTCACTTGCATGGCGAGTACTTTGCTGCGACAGGGTTCTTGTCGGCGCTCGTGAGCTTATCGCTCACCAAGCCTTCGACAAGCTCCTCTTGCGGGGCCTTATTCGAAGAAGGGCAGCGGCGGAGGTCTTGGCGGGCGCCCGGCAAGGCTTGCCGCAGGGGGGCCAGCTGACTGCCCGTGCACAGGTTCGAGGTACTAAGGTACCCCTACTTTAAATACACCGACAGGTGGCCCTCGAAAGATGTCGGGGAGGACTGATCGCGTCCCCACGAACACCCTCTGGGATCTGGGTCCCTTGTGGTTGGGGGCGGGGATTACCTGAAAAGCGGATCGAGCCGATGCACGAGCAGATTACAACCCGGAGCTCTCGGGAGATAATACTCCTCTGCTGCTTTGTGGATTATCTTGTGTTCTTGCTAGGGAGCAATGGGAGCTACAAGACCTAGCTTTGAGTGTGGTTTCATTATGAGTATGATGAACTAAGCCGGAGCTGGCTTGAACCCTTTCTACGTTGCACTTGGGCCTCCTTTTATAGGCACAAGGGGTCACCACATGTGGCAAGTAGACAAGGGTAAGATAGTAAAAACATAGGTTTGTACACGCTTTATGCAGTGTCACAGTAATCTATACCTAACTCTGACGGCAAGGGACAAGAGTCATCAATGCCCGTCGTAGTCGCCCGAACAGTGTAACAGGGACCGTCAAGTGCGCCTCCGTTTGCCACGATGGTAGCTTGTCGGCGCCGCTTATCGCTACTCCCGCTGGCTGCACAGCCCGTCGACCAGCGTGCTTGGGAGAGCCCGTGGTGACACGTTGGCGGGTGAGCTGGGCGGAGATGAAGAGGTCACTGCATGGCGAGTACTTTGCCTTGACAGGGGTTCTTGTCGCTCGGGGCTGCTCGCTCACCAAGCCTTCCGCAAGCTCCTCTTCTTTGGGGCCTTATTCCTTGGCGCCTGGTGGCCCTCGGCAAGCTCCTCTTGCGGGGCCTTGACTATTTTGTTCTTGAATGGCTCCAAAGGGCAGTGAGAGATCTTAGCGGTCATCAGGCCAGCCTGTCATGAGGTGCTCTGACTGTCCTTGCGAGTTCGGGATACTAGGGTACCCCTCGCTAGTACACGGCAGAGCCCCGAGGCTGGGCCACACGGCGCCCGAGCTCTGTTGGGCCAGGCCCAAAGCAGTGCATGGGAGCAGCGTGGTCTTGATTCGCCGTTATTCACCTTGGTCCCACCGTCTCCCACAGAGCGTCACGCACGGGACGTGGCGTCATGGGGAGATCGTGGGGCTTTCTTTAATGGGAAAAATCGAGCGCCGTCCCTCCCCTTTATAAGCAAGGGAATAGGGGCAGGCGCCCACTACCCTGTTGTCACACCGGAAAACCCCGTCGCTTCCTCCTTTCTTCTCGAGCCCAAAGAGATCGGCGCTCCGCCCCCTCCATTGCCACGGTGCCACCAGCGCGTCGACCTCCTCCACCACTTCTCCCTATGGCCCCGAAGGCCGACAAGGAAAAAGCGTGAAATCGGCGGCGCAGCGGCTCATGGGCTCTGCGGAAGGCAGGCCCTCTTGATCCCTTGCTCAGCAGGAAGGAGCTGCAGGAGCTGTACTACCTCTTACAGTCGGCGGAGACCCGGGCGCACCAGCGCACGAGGTCATCTCCGCCGCCACATCCGCTAAGGTCTCCATGGTACCCCTTCTTGCGATTTTCTTCCACTGCAGGCTCTGCCGCCTTTTCTAATTCTTCTGCGATGTCATGAACATATGGCCTCCGCCTCCTTGACTTCACCCCAGCATGCATCCTCACCATGGCCGTTTCGCTTTACCTTTGCGAGAACCGTGAAGTCCATCAAATGTTGCACTTTTCGCCACTACTTCTCACCCAGCGTAGAGAGAGCCGTTTGCGGAGGTGCATGGACCTCTAGGATCGGCAAGAAGGCGTGTCTTGGCGGAGAGTTGCGCAGCAAGTGGGAGGAGTGGAGAGCTGGCTGGTGTTGGATCTTAGAGGAGGAGCCACATCCTTTCACCGCCTGCGCGGACCCCCATAGTTAGCGGCAGCGATTGGGTAACTTGGCACGGAGGGCGACAAGTTGAAGATTGCCACGACTAGGATTTTGCGTCTCCGGCAAGCAGGGCTTACCGTCAAGGGCGATTAGCGCGGACTTCGCCGCCGCGCATTGCGCCCTGCGGGAGAGAGGAGGCCTGCTTGGGAATTCGAGCAGGCGGATATTATGAGGTTGCGCCCAGGTCTGAATTGGAATTTCACTACCTTGGAGCTTGGCGGCATGCTGCGGGAGTTGTTCAAGCACAAGCGGATAATCCGGGTGGTGCATGTTGCGAGGGGAGTTGTGCCTTGTGCAACAACTTCGTCGCTTGACAGCATCCAGCGATAATGCCGTTGTGCGATTCCCATGGAATCGTTCAACTAGCGAGGAGCCCGCCCGGCGACATCGTGCAGCAGTTCTTCGACAACTTGGTTGAAGTGCGATCCAGCGCCCGGCAGTAGAAGCGGCTCACCGCTGACACCACCTTTCGAGGAGATGGCGCGCATCGCCCGAGTTGGAGGAGGCTGCGAGAGGCTGCTGCCGCCCGGCGTATTTGGGTTCTTGTCGAGGCGGAGGCGGCTAAAGCGGCAAGCCTTGCCGGCCGAGAAAGAGTTTGTCGGCGAGGAGGAGCAGCCCGAGCCGACAGCGAGCAGCGAGCCTGCGAGGCGCCTCTCCTCCGCCGTCAAGTAGCTTGCGCGAGAGGAGCTGCTGCCCGCCAAGGCGCCTCCGCGGGTTGGAGAAAGTGGCGGGGGGCATCGGTCCAACAAGCCGCCTCGCCGTCCAAGCCGCGCTCCACCGTGGCAAGCACCATTGCAGCGGGGCGCCTCACTCCGCCATGGCGGCCAGGCGCGGGGTCTTACA
Organism: Aegilops longissima; assembly: GCA_021605205.1. NCBI lineage: Eukaryota > Viridiplantae > Streptophyta > Magnoliopsida > Poales > Poaceae > Aegilops > Aegilops longissima. The sequence goes on from JAHIAM010002862.1 coordinate 47,014, forward strand.
GGTCGTGGCCCTGCACCCGCCAAGCGTCAGAGAATCTTCTCCCCGATCCGTCGCGCGGGCGGAGTTTGATCTCTCCGCCCTCAGCTCAGGAAGAAGAAGAAGAGTAAGATCTTGTCGTTGCTACTTGTAATCTTCAATTTATTGTTTTATCTTTATAATGGTGGCTTCCTCTGAACCTCCTTACGTCGGTCGCTAGCTCGGAAGGCGTCGAAGAGGCCAAGACTCTGGTGGTTGTCGCCTCGGATGACTCCCACTGCAGCAACAGGGGGCGCGTCCAGGACTCCTTGCGGATCCGGCAACCCTTCAATAGAGCAGCCCCAGCACTGGCCCCAGCGTAAGTGTTTGGTATACTTCTCATGGTTAGGCATGCTGGGTGCTTTCCGTCAGCGATATCTGGTTTGTTGAATCTTGTAGGAGGCAGAGCAGCCACATCATGGAGCACGGAGGCTACTCACGAGGTCCAGCCTCATCGAGGAGGCTCGGAGGTCACCCAGAATTCTGCTTGCTTCAACTTCGCCACCAAGGAGAATTCTCCGCCAAGGGGCGCTCTCCGGCAAGGAGGCCTCTCCGACAAGGGAGATTCCCGACAAGGGCTAGTGCCGAGGACCCTCGGTGGTGGAGACCATGACAGCAGACCCTACATGAGTAATCTTCTTGTTTGATAATTTCCCTTGGGTTCTTTTCTTCCGTTCTTCTCTTTCGAATATCTGCTTGATTTGTGCTCTTTTTTGACCACGAGATCCATCTGCGGAGACCCGATGGGCCGAGGCTGCGGCGAGAGAAGGCGGCTCATGGCGACAATGTCGGCGCCGCTAACATGGAGGAGGAGGCTGGCGGCCAGGCCCGCCCGCCGAGGAGGCTACCCGAGGCTGGCCTTGAGGCTGGGGAGAATCTGGCGATCGCCAGCGGCCGGAGGCGCGGAGGCGCCAGGCGCTGCGGACCGCCGATCCTCCGCCACCGATGCCGCACAGACTCCTAAGAGCCCCATCCTGGCGCCTACGAAGGCGGCGAGGTGTCTTCATTAAGCTCCATGGGCATCAAGCTCAGGGCACCGGCGAAGGAGACCTTGATCTTGGAACTGCTGCGCCTCCGCCGGGCTGTCGCTGGTTGATGCCCGAGCAGCAGCGATGGTGAGCTGAGGAGGAGCAGCTGCTAAGGAGGTTCTTTGTCGCTCTACGCGCCCGACAAGCCAAGCTGGAGTCGAGGCGCTTGTCGCGCGCGGGAGCTGATTTGGAAAGCGTCGGAAGAGCTCCGGCAGCGCCAACAAAGAGACTCTCCGGGATATAGCGGGCGGGAGCAACTTGCTGAGCAGCGCCGCGGCCTTCATCTTGGAGAAGAGGCGAGGTTGAGGAGCAGCGAGAGGCTTGCGGCGAAGCTCTCCGCCGCGAGAAGGTGAGCTGGCGCGCGGAAGATCAACCTCGACAGCTTTGAGAAGATCTCGCCGTCTTGTGAAACAAGCGATTAGCGGAGCCGCTTCAGGAGGCAAAAGATGCTGATCGGCTGCGAGGCCGCCAAGAGGATTGGAGGCGAGGGTGGCTCAGCTGGAGTCCACCCTCGAGGAAGAGTGCGAGGAGGTCACGGGTTGAAGCGAGTGTGAGAAGAAGCTTACACCCTCGGCGAGCTACAAGGTCATTTCTTTGAAAAGATCAAAGAGCTCGATGCGCCAAGGACTCCAAAGCGGATCTGGAGCTGAAATTGACCACCTTAGCCGGAGGCGTTGAATGGCGCCAAGGAGCGGGAAGCGGGCCTGCTGGAAAAGATCAAGGCCACCGAGGAGTTGTTGTCGAATTCTGTGACCGCCCAGAATAATCTTCGAGACAGCATAATGCATTGGACAGAAAGTCTTGTGGACACCGCTGCCGGCATCCATAATGAGCTGATGGAGTTGGGGATGACAGATCTTGGATATTCCACCGACGAGAACCTCCAACCCAGCGTCAAGCTCAGCCTATTCTTCAAAGGCGTGTTGGCGGGTATCCAGCGGCTCCGGGAAGAGATTCAAAAGCAACCTGCATAGGAATCGCGTCAAGTCTGCGCCGAGGCTCTCTCCAGAAGGTGTTGATGAAGGTGACCTTCCGCAACCCAGGCGTCGACTTCTCCAAAGCCCTCAAGTCCCTGCCTCCTTCCGCTGATGTTGAAGCGCTCAAGGCCCTTGTCGCACCCATTGTGGCCAGGGTAAGCGGAGTTAAGAGGCTCGAGGGCGACCGCGTGGACTAGGCTGCCAAGTCTATCTTTCTCTTGTCGCTGTAGATCATGTTTAGGTAAAAAGTCTATTAGATCCGCGACAAGTCATTATGTAATATACACTATCTTAGGCAATCGAATGCAATGTTATTTCGTTTTCTCGATTTCTTCCCTTGTACGTTTATACCCTACGCTTTCGGGGAACTTGTCGGTGCAAACACCTTTGCATTGCGCTTGAGTCGCGGAACTTCAGCAGCCTGCTAGCGATGCCGCCTCCGACAAACAACCTTGTCACAACTAGTTGCAGCACACTTAAGTTGTTGGCGGACTCAAAACAAAGTAAGGCGCAAGCCCGATCGTGATCGGTTCCTCAGCGCACAGGTTTTCCATACAAAGTACTATCGTTCGAGGAAGATAACTTAAAAATTTAAAACTGGTCGTTTAAACTTAGCAACTTAGCTTTTACATTGTCCATTTCACGGCAAGCGGCAGTTCCTCGGCGGCAGCAGCGGCCCACACCATTATCTTCCCCTTCCCCGGTTAACTTGTGGGTGGATGAACCTTCTTCTTGTTTGAGAAGAAAAAGAAAATAAAGTTATGGAGCCTAGTGGCTCGTTATTGCTTACGGGTGTGGATGCTGCACAAAATGTTAGTAAACACATGCATATATGGTTATGAGGGCATGTATTGACAAGATGTGCGCAACACATAAACTTTCTTGATACTGTGATGCGCCCGGCTTTGTACAAAGGATTACATGCAACATCGGCAAGACTTGTACAAAAGAGTGGTTGCGGAGCAGGTTCCGGCAACCGCGCCTCATGGGTAAAACTTGTGAAGATGCTCTATATACCAGGAATTGCTCACGGAGCGCCATCTTGGTCTCAAAGCGGACAGCACGGGCCTAGTATTCGTTTCACCCGATAAGGGCCTTCCCACTTGGCGTCAACATTAGAATTCTTGGCGGATTGACCGCGCCGAAGAACAAAAGTCGCCTTCCTCGAAGCTTCGGCATTAACTGCGGCTTTGGTAGCGGCGCAAAGCTTGCGATAACGAGCAGCTCGTCAGCAGCCTAAAGGCGATCTTCCTCGAGGAGCAGCGCGTCATCTTATCGCAGCTGCCCTTGCTCAAACTCATCGTGGCGAGCACTCGTGGTGACCTGTATCTGAGTTCCATGGGAGAACTGCCTCTGCTCCATAGACTAGGCGAAGGTGTCGGCGGTGGCTCGATTTGGCGTCGTCTGATCGACCAAGAACCACCGGCAGCTCCTCGATCCAGTTTCTTCCGCACTTGTGTAGCCTGTCGAAGGTTCGGTCTTGAGTCCCGCAGCACTTCAGCGTTTGCTCTCTGCTTGACCGTTGCTTCTCGGATGAGAACAAAAGCAAAGCAGATCTTGGCGTAAGATCTTGGGCGTCTGCATGAAGGTGCGGCTCGTGAACTGCGTGCCGTTGTCGGTGATGATCCGGTTAGGAATCCCAAAGCGGCAAACAATTGACTGAAGAACTTGACTGCTTGTGTCTGTCACCTTCCTCACTGGTTCCACTTCTAGCCACTTTGTGAACTTATCGATTACAGCGTACAAGTACTCAAAGCCCCGACAGCTTCGGGGAAGGGGCGAGATGTCGAGCCCCAGGACCGAGAAGGGCCAGGATAAAGGGATCGTCTGGAGAGCTTGAGCTGGTTGGTGTATCTGTTTGGAATGGGCAGCGCGCTTCACACTTGGTTACTTGTGCGGTTGCATCTGGAGGCTTACGGCGGAAGAAACCTTGCGGAAGCTTTGCGGCAAGTGCTCTTCGCCAATGTGATGACCACATATGCCTCCATGTATCTCTGCCAGCAGCTTACATCCATCTTCTCGGCAAATACACTTCAATTTCACACCGTTGAGTCTTCTTACATGCAGGATGTTGTCAACAAACTGGTACATACTTATTGCCGGGCTACTTTTCGCTTCTTCTTGCTCTTGGGAAGTTCTCTGTCTGAAGGAAATGGGCGATTCTTGTGCCCATCTTTGGAGCACTGCGGCTCGACAGCAGGACTAAAGCTCATCTATCACTGCGGGAACATCAACCTGCGGCAAGAACACAATGGGTCTGCGGGCTTGATGATCCCGGCAAGCTGCGGGCCGAAACTTGTCGGGGCGTTTGCTTCAGCGATACAAACTGCATGGTTTGTTGGAGCAAACTGCTCATCGATGATATTCGCGGTGGTTTAGGGACTTTCTTGGCGGCGGCTTCAGGGAGCTCTGCCGGAAAGTAGTCGCCGGAAACCAATTTTCTTTTCTTGCTCTATCCTGTTGATGGTGTTACGGTTGGCTGAGTTAGCTTGAGCACAAAAATTCCTGGTTCCACAGGTAACTTAAGTGCGGCACATTTGGAGAGGCTATCAGCTATATCATTACGAGCTCTTGGAGCGTGTTCCATTTGCGAACCTTCAAAGTGCTCTTCTAGCTTTCTCACTTCATCAACGTAGGCTTCCATCAACGGACTCTGATAATCTTTATTTACTTGGCGGACGACAAGTTGCGAGTCCCCCCTGACAATGAGCTTCTTGATCGCAAGGTCCACCGCAATCCTGAGACCGGCAAGCAAACCTTCATACTCTGCAGTATAATTTGTTGCTTGTTCCTTGGGAAAGTGCATCTGGACTATGTACTTGAGGTGCTCTCCGGTGGGTGCGATAAGCAGCACGGCGGCACCAGCGCCTTGCAGCGAGAAGGCACCGTCAAAGTACATCAGCCACTCTTTATTTGCCTCCTTGACGGGGATGCTCGTCTCCGGAATCTCTTCATCTTGCGTTGGCGTCCACTCAGCTATGAATTCTGCCAATGCTCTGCTCTGGATAGTTGAAGTGCTTTCAAACTTGAGACCAAAGCTTGACAGTTCCAGTGCCCACTCGACAATCCTGCCTGTTACTTACGGATTTTGCAATATCCTCTTCAGCGGAAGCGGTGACAACTGTTATCTCGTGTGCTTGGAAGTAATGGCGCAGCTTTCTCGAGGCCATGAGGAGAAAAGCAACTTTTGCACACAGTACCTTGACCTAGCCCCTTGCGAGAAGGGCCGACAAAATAAACTGGGCGCTGCACCATCCTTTTACGTGTCTTATGCAACCTGCGCTAATCTGTCCTTATCGGGACGAGCTTGTGGTGAAGCCCCTTGCTTGTCATTGGATCGTCTGCCTCGGTTGCGGCTCATCATCGCCTCCCTCTCGCTACTAACGCAGCACTAATCCCTTGATTGGTTGCCGCTATATACAGCAACAACTTCTCTTGTGGCCTAGGTGCGACAAGTATTATTGGGCGGAGGGCGGTATCTCTTCAAGTCCTGGCGCAGCCTCCGCCCGGAGTCCATTTCATTGGACCTGCCTTTTCAAAATCTTGAAAAAGCGGCGGCGCGTTCAACAGAACTTAGAGATGAACCTGCTGAGAGCAGCCACATAACCGGCAAGTCTTGACATCCTTGGCGCTTTGGTGCTTGATCTGCTCAATGGCCTTGATCTTATGCGGATTGGCTTCAATTCCCATTGAGACACAAAGAACCGAGAAGCTTGCGGAAGGGACTCAAACACGCACTTCTCGGGGTTGAGCTTGAGGTTGATCTTGTGCAGATTTGCGAATGTCTCATCAAACCCTGAATCGAGTTGCTTTGTCCTTGCTTTTGACCACTATGTCATCCATGTAGGCTTCTACATTTCTGTGTATCTGCAGCTTAAAGGCGTCATGGACTACTCTTGCAAAAGTTGAACCAGCATTCTTTAGACCGAAAGGCATCCGTATGAAGCGATCGTGCCACATGGTGTAATGAATGCGGTTTTATCTTCATCCTCTTACGCCATGAAGATCGATGATATCCTGAATATGCATCAAGAAGCGAAAGCGAGATCACATCCAGCCGTGGAGTCAACAATCTGGTCGTCTGGCGGCAAGGGAAATGGGTCTTTGGGACAAGCTTTATTAACATCGGTGAAGTCAATACAAAGTCTCCATTTCCCATTAGCCTTGCGTACAACTACGGATTGGCCAACCACGTGGGGTGGAGGACTCCTCGACAAGCCTGCTGCTTCTAACTTCTTGATTTCTTCTACTATGAACTCTTGGCGCTCCTTTGCTGTTTCCTAACTTTTTGCTTGCGGGCGGCGTGAGGACAGACAGCTAGGTGGTGCTCAATTACTTTCACAGGAGCACGGGGATGTCGGATGGTTGCCATGCAAACACGCCGACATTCGCCCATGAGGAAGCGGCGAGCTCGCCTTCCTATTTAGGATCAAGCGTGGCAGCGATGGTGAAGGTACCACCGGTGCCGTCCTCCTTAGCGGGCACCTTCTTGGTCTTGGCGGAGCTGCCATCGTCTTCTTGTACTTGCGGTGGAGCTCGATGGTGCGTCCTCGGCGGTGGCGCAGCACTCGAAGAGGTGCGCTTGCGGAGTGGGCATCGAGCTCTTGCGGACTTGGTGGTTTTCTTCTTCCCTCGGGAGCTTGGTGACAAGTGGTTTGCTATCTGTGGCGGCTGCTGCATCGGTAAATCTTGTCGGCGCGAGATAAGTGCATCCTTCTTGTCGCCATGGACAGAAATGGCGCTTATCGGGCGGGCATCTTGAGTAGGTTGTAAGCATAATGAGGCGGCCATGAACTTGGCGAGTGCTGGGCGGCCAAGTATGCCATTGTAGGGCAATGGGAAATCGGCGGACGTCAAGCGTGACCCTCTCAGTTCTGAAGTTGAGCTCGCTGCCGAATGTTACCGACAGCGTGATCTTCCCTTTGGGCTTGCTCCTTCCTGGGTTGATACCTTGGAAAGTACCGGTTTCTTGAGCTCGCTGTCGGGATTTGAAGTTTACGGAGCCTGCGAGAGGAGATCAAATTCAGGCGGCCTCGCCGTCAACCAACATCTTTGTGACCTTGAGGTTGCGGATGGTTGGTGAGACCAACATCGGCAAGCACCCGACCGCATGATGATGCGATCAAGGTGATCCTCAATGTCAAAGATGATGGGCGTCTGGACCACTTGAGAGGTTTGCGTGACTCTATGGATGGTTACTGCTGCATTGACCTCACGCATCCATTGCTTGACTTGGCGGTCGCGAGGTATCGAGAGGCCGCACCACCGTCAATGCAAAGGACCTCCGTTGCCTTTTGAAACTCCTGCTCATCAGCTTCATCGTCTTCCATGTCCTCGTCATCTTCATTTTCGTCTTCTTCCTTGTCGCGACCGCGGGGAGGTCTGTCTCCTTGCCGCTGCCGCCTTGCTTGGCGTCCTCCCGACCGGGTCTCTTCTTACTTGCAGTACCTGCACCTTCTTGGGCCTTCTCCTTGTCTACGCGCTCGTATTCAGCTCTCGTAGCTCAACAAGCTGCTCGACTTTCTTGCAGCTCTGGAGATCGTGGCCCTTAGTGCGGTGGATTTCTGATACTATTTGTTGGAGCTGTCGGGGCTTGTCGCGGCCGCAACAGCATGGCGGTCGGCGTCAGCGGCAACCTCCTTGCGGAGCCACCAGCCTTGGCTTTGTTGGCGGCACCATCCTTGCGGACTGCTCGACAACTAGTACTTCTTGGTTTTCTTCATACATTGTTTACGCGCGGCTTTTCCTTGCAGGCGATCTCCTCTTGTCGGACTCTGCTCCCACGTTCTCTCACAGGAGTCTTCTTCCTTCTTCAGTAGCGTGCACACTTGTCGGCCAGGCGTGAAGCTCGTGGCGTCTTTCACTTTGCACATCGCCATCTCCTCCCTCATCCTGCGGTTTCGTACATTACGATGAAATGCAGCGATCACTGCTGGCGGGGTGGGCGTGCAGGATGTTGTAGTGCACTCGGTGAATCTCTGGATGAACTTGCGAGGACTCTCCTTCCTTACGGGCAAGCAGGTGGAGGTCACTCTCCTGGCCATGAGGCTTGTGGCCGCTGTGAAGCGCCAACAAGCTGGTGGCACAAATCTGCCAAGAAGAAATAGAGCCATCCGGCAAGTGCATGAGCCAAGATCGGCGTTTGGCTTGAGCACCGGGGAAAGTAGTTGGCGAGGATCTTGTCGTCTCGTCCCCGCGGCCTGCACGCGATGGTGTAGATCTTGAGGAACTCCGATGGGTGTGTCCTGCCATCATATTTCTCGCACATCTGGTTTGAAGTTTTTCTTGTCGGGACCACGGACTTGCCGTAGCTCACGAGTGAGCAGGGGCAACCTACAGCGTCTGACAAGTCGCTGGTTCCCCTGGCGCATGCATATCGTCGATGGGCCAGCGCGTTAGTCAGATTGTGGCGCTTCTCTTGGCGCTTCGTCGGGTTGGCGTCTTCTTCTGCCGTTCTCGGAGAGCGTGGCGCTGGTCGCGGCGAGCTCGCGGATCCGGCAACGCTGTGGAGTCGCTGTCGAGTGGATCCGGTGAGTCGGCGATCTTGGTCTTCGGGAAGGGAGTGCGGTGGCTGCACCCCGCAAGTCTCGTCGCCATCAGCTCGCACCTTGTCGCCTTGCTGCGGCTGCGAGGCACTTTCGGTTTCAGCGGGGCGTTGCCGTTAAGCGAAGCCGATGAGACTCTGGTGTGGCCCTCCATTACGTCGACCTTGTCGGCCGTTGGAGAGTAGTCTAAATAGCAGTGCTCTTGCCAAGGCTTACTGCTGGTGTGGTGGGTGGCAATGGAGTGCGTGGCGAGGCAGGAGGTGCTCGGACTCCTAACCAAGTTAGGAGGGCAGCATCCATGGCGACCGTACTCCACTCGTCCGACATCTTTGAGGTGCATGCGGGTCTCGAGGCCTCGGGATCCTCCAGCTTGGCCTTGATCCAACGGCGTATGGTGCGCGAGCATCATGGCGCTGTCGATCCCGCGCCTCCTGCGAAGGGCAGCGGTGCGGACTCAGACGCCCGGCGCTTTGTGCTGCCTTGTCCTTGGACTGGCGGCATTATGGGCTCTCGGCGGCGCGGTTCCTCGCCGGCGTTTCCCCACCACGATAGCTCCGGTGGTGGTGGGTTCAACAGCGAGACGGTTCTGCTGCTGCGAAGACTTCTTCTTGGCGCCATGTTAACGAAGATGTTGATGAAGTTGCTCGTGTGACCGCTGGATCGGGTTCACACAGCCTCGGCCTACCTAGCGCCAAAGATGTCGGGGAGGACCCGATCGCGTCCCCACGAACACCCTCGAGATCTGGGTCCCTTGTGGTTCGGGCGGGCGGGGATTGCCTGAAAAGCGGATCGGCGATGCACGAGCAGATTTACCCAGCCGGAGCTCTCCGGAGATAATACTCCTACTGCTGCTTTGTGGATTATCTTGTGTTCTTGCTAGGGAGCAATGGGAGCTACAAGACCTAGCTTGAGTGTGGTTTCGTATGAGTATGATGAACTAAGCCGGAGCTGGCTCGAACCCTTTCTACGTTGCACTTGGGCCTCCTTTTATAGGCACAAGGGGTCACCACAGGTGGCAAGTAGACAAGGGTAAGATAGTAAAAACATAGGTTGGTACACGCTTTATGCGGTGTACGATAATCTATACCTAACTCGGCGGCAAGGGACAAGAGTCATCAATGCCCGTCTCGATCGCCCGAACATGTAACGAGGGACCGTCAAGTCGCCTCCGTTTGCCACGATGGTAGCTTGTCGTGCCGCTTATCGCTACTCCCGCTGGCTGCACAGCCCGTCGACCTGCGTGCTTGGGAGAGCCCGTGGTGACACGTTGGCGGGTGAGCTGGAGGCGAAGATGAAGAGGTCACTTGCATGGCGAGTACTTTGCCTGACAGGGTTCTTATCGCGCTCGGGGCTTATCGCTCACCAAGCCTTCCGGCAAGCTCCTCTTGCGGGGCCTTATTCCTTGGCATACTGGTGGCCCTCCGGCAAGCTCCTCTTGCGGGGCCTTGACTATTTTGTTCTTGAATGGCTCCAAAGGGCATTTGAGATCTTGGCGGTCATCGGGCCAGCCACATCGCGAGGTGCTCGATTTGTCCGTGCGAGTTGACATACTAGGGTACCCTACTCTAGTACACCGACACGCGTATGATATTTTTGGTAGTGTAGTGTCGAGATTTGCATGGGGTTAGGACCGTGGACACGTAGTAGACCGGCCACGGGCGGGTATTTGTATCCGTCGGCCTCTCGTTCAACAGCGAGCACCGCTTATGACTTGATGCGTTGCAGCTATGCACAACAGCATATGTTAAATCGATATTGGCGCTGTTATACTTGGATTACTGGCCAATAAGGTCTTTATTTCATCAGTCCGGCCCGGCTGCATCCGTCCATACAAAGTGTTGGTGCGCGAAGAAGCGATAAAGCGGTAGTGCCTTTTCTCTAACTTGGAGATAAGCGGCTGAGAGCAGCCACACATCCGGCTAGTTTTGGATGTGTTTGAGGTCTGTTGGTATAGCCACCGTGTGAGCTCGGATCTTTGCGGATTCGCTTCAATTCCTCTGTTGGAAGCGATGAAGCGAGTAGCTTCCCGAGGGGCGTAAAACGCATTTTCGGTTTAGCTTGATGTCGTATGTCCAAGATTGTCGAATGTGAGCCTCAAGTCTTCTATTAGGGTTTCGGCGTGTCTCATTTTATGACCACGTCGTCCACATATACCTCCACTGTTTTGCCGATTTGCTTTTCAGGCATGTTTGAATCATCGTTGGTAGGTTGCACCGGCGTTCTTGAGCCGAAAGGCATAGTGTTGAAGCGAGAAAGGGCCATATGGCGTTATGAAGCTGTTGCAGCTTGGTGGACTCTGCCATCTTTATTTGATGGTATCCGAGTATCGTCGAGAAACACAGTCAGTCGTGTCCAGCTATGGCATCGATGATTTGATCGATCTGAGGAGAAAGGATCCTTAGGGCAAGCCTTGTTGAGGTCATTGAAGTCGGCGCATAGGCGCCGAGTTTGTCCTTCTTTGGCACCATCACCAAATTTGCCGGCCAATCCGGATGTTTGATATCTACGATGAATCCGGTCTCGGTAACAGCTAACTCTTCCCCATTACTGTCGTTTGGGCTCACGAGAATCGCCTTAAGGTCTGCTTGACTGGTTTATATCCTTTTAGAATCTGAGGTTGTGTTGGCCGGTCTGCGTGGGGTGCTGGCATGTCCGATGGGTGCGGGCAAAAACATCAATTCTCGCGTGGAAATCTCATAGTGCAGCGTCAATCGCGAGGCTCAGCTGTGTCGATGGAAGCTGTCTTCGTGGGGTCCGTTGGGTGGACCTGGAATTTGACTATCTCGTCTGAGGTTTGAATGAGGTGGACTTGGGTCGTTTGTCTAGTATCCGTCGTCCCTGTCCACGATGGCCCTTGATGTTGTTAACTCTTGGCTGCTAGGGCTGCAGATAATGCTTCAAGGCTAGAGCTGCGGTTTTATTTTGACGCGAGCGCAGCGTCCGGATCACTGGCTAGAGTGATGATTCCATTGGGTCGAGGCATTTTAAGCTTCATGTACCCATAATGAAGTGCGGCTTGAAAGCTTCAAAAGCGTCCCGCCCTAGAAGGCGTGGTATCCGCTGCTAAAAGAGCCACCTGGAATGTGATTTCCTCGAACCTATAATTCTCCGGGTGCGAATACCACATCGAGTGCGATTTTTCCCTTTGCTGCGCTTCCAGTAGGGATAATTCCCTGAAGGTCGTGCCGCTTTGTTCAATGCGGCTTCTATCAATCTCCATCTTGCTGAGTGTTTCTTCATAAATCAGATTTAATCCGCTTCCGCCGTCCATGAGTACTTTAGTGAGCCGAAATCCGTCTACGATCGGACTAAGGACCAGAGCGGCTGGTGTCGTTCCAAGGGTTTATTTTTGCCACACGGTAAATTTCAGCAGAGCTTCGGCGAGCTCGCTTGCGCCTATTATTTGAGGCGAAAGTCTCGAAGACTGTTAGTACCGTATTGTGTTCGCTAGCGGGATGTTGTTTCGCTTTATGGCCCACAAGAAGATCCTCGCCACTTTTTGCCACCTGCCGGAGTATCCAACATGCCTTATGTAACATCCCAAAATTCTAAATTTAGGAATGTTATAATAAATAGATAGATTTGTTTGTTTGTTTGAATTGTTGTGTGATTGATTGAGTGAAATTTGAAACTTTTGAAAGTTAAATGAGAGGAATAAAGGACTTTCCCAAACTTTCATATTGCTTTCCGATCTCCATGAATCTAAAGCTTCTCAAACACAAAACCCTTGGCGAAGATGATATGACTTCTTCCATTTAAATTAAATGAAAAGGTTGTTTGAAAAATAATTGAATTTCATTTGGAAATATTCCAATTCTGAAACTTTATGCGACTCAATGGCGTTCACGAGAGAAGATAAAATGACTTCTTCAAATTATATGAAATACGAGTTGGGAGTTTCAAAATTAAATTCAAAGCTCTTTTGAATTTATTTTCAATTTGGAATGTTATATATGAGATCATCATGCATATCTTATTTTATTGCATTTTGGTGATCCTAGAAATTTCACGCAACTCAAGGACCTTCGGAGAGAGTTGGAATTTCGTTATTTTCATATTTGAGAGTTTTCTCGAATTGAAAAGATGATCATTTGATTTATTAATATCATCTTCAATAATTTTTCGATATCAAAAATATAAGAGAGAATAATATGACTTTCCCAAAATATAGGAAAAGTGAAGATTTAATAAACAAATCAAATTTTGTTTTCGGTCTTTATTAGCATTTTATTTGGATAGGGAAAAATGTGCGTCTTGAAAATTTCATTTTAGGTCGGAGTAAAGTTCATTTTTTCGACTCATTTTTAGGAGTCGGGAAAATTTACTTTTAAATTTTGGAGCCCGTTTAGTTTTCTATTTGGGTTTTTTTTTTTCTTCTACCGGAATCAGTTAAAAAAATTGGACCAAGGCCCAGCAGTCAAGGCCCAAGCCAAGCCGCAGCCTCCCTGCGCTGGCCTTGGCCTTGGCGCTAAGGCGCCCAGGCCGCCGCCTCTTGCTCTCTGAATCCTAAAAGGATTCTGGGTAGCCCTCCTCTTTCCTTTATTCGTTTTTCTTCTAGGACTCTTTTCCTACACTTTTCCTATTCTATTTTCTTGTCCCCTACTCCAAGTAATCTCTCCCTCACCAATATAAATACCCAAGCACCCCCCTTCAACACATCAAATCAACACCTCTCCTCACCTCTCCTCTCCTCACCCCCGTCATTTGTGCCGCCTCGCGGAGTTAGCGGACCACCGCCACCATTGTCGCTCCGCCTGATCTGCCGCCCCGACCATCCCTTCCCGGCCTTGAGCCACGGAGGGCGTCGCGAGCTCCACCAGGACCCCATCACGGAACTGCTACAGTAAATCCCGTAATTCATTTTTTCAGAAAATAGCAATCTTAGAAAATTCATATCTTTTAGAGTTTTAGTATTTTGAGTGATTCAATTGCTATGTGTCACAAATTTTATGAAGTTTCTGTTAGTTAAATTGTATTTCATATTTGAGCAGTTTAAATTTGTGTTTGTATGAATTTTCTCAAATCACTAGATTTGAGATATTTTGAGTTAGGAATATTATTTTGACCGATTCTTTTTGCTCCTGGTCTCTAGGACATTTGTTTATCCAGTAGTATTTAGTATTTTATTTCTAGGTTAATTTAAATTAGGTTTTAGCAAAACAGTACTGTTTTATTATTATTTCTGTTTTAGCTTTTTCTTTATTGTTTTTATTAGTTTTAAATTATTTCTTTTTGTCACTTTTGACAAAATTATTTGTGTTCTGTTAAACAACAGGAGAAAATTTATTTTATTTTAAAAATTTATTTTCCTTAGTTTTGTATGAAACCTTCTATAGGTCATAGTTAGAGTTTTATAAAAGCTTTTTATTTGTTTCTTTTGCAAATAAAATTTTATGGAAAAATACTTTCTGTTAAATTAGTTATTTTACATTTTATTTTCTGTTAATTTATTAGTTTAGTATTTTAGTTGTTGTTAAGTTTATACTTACGGCAAAACTATATTAGATGTTTGTAGCAAAGTCATAGATCTTAGTTAGTAGTTTTTATTTGTAGTTTTATTTGAAGTTTCTTTTGATTTTGTTTGAGTTTTATTATCGATTTTTCTTGCTGTTTTGATTGTTATTTGAGTGCTAAAATTGTTTGCTAGGATGTTTGCTTATGTGAATGTTATGTTTAACTATATAGATTTTCAGCGGGTGTGATTAGTTCTACCAAGTCATTTTACGTGCGTTGTTATCTTCATCAAGTATTACCAGCCAAGTTCACTTTGACCATGCTTTCTTACCTATGTTTTATTGCATTTAGTGGCACCTTTGCAACCACCCTCAGTAGTGTTATTGAAATTCTTGTACTTGAGTAGTATGCATGAGGTAGGAACCCATCACCCTGTTACCAAGCCGGGGCGTTATTTTATTCTAATGCTACGCTGTAGTAGGCGGGGTTTGGTATGAGTGTTCGAGTGGTGTGAAGAAGGAGGACTCTCGTCAATGGCGACAACTCCATGATGGAATCTGCAAGGACTGCATCTTCAAGACCTCAAGACTTCAAGACTCGAGACAAGAATTCAATACACACTCTTTGGGTGAAGGGCGGTTGGTGGGCACCTGGAGAAACCGGTGGTTGGCGGGATGCATGGAGAAGCGCCATGACATCTTGCGGAAGCTTCACCCAGACTCAAAGAGCGGAAGAATACTTCATGCCGGAAGCTTACATGCAACCGCAAGTCACTATGGGCTCTGGCTTGGTTGACCTTAGTTGTGACTCTGGCTGGGGCGGTGCTAGCAGATGTAGAACTACGGTAGGATTGGATGAGCACGGACGGTGGTCGGGGAACTCTTGGAAGACCATGTTTGGTCATCTTGTTCTCAAACACCACGAAGTGCGAGAGCGTAAAGAGGATCGAATCTTGCGGGTAAAGTGTACAAACCTCTGCGGAGGTTTAAACCTAATCGATTAGCCGTGTCCCGATTCACGGACAATTTGAGCCTCGGACTTGGATCTATCTGGAACTCTCAACACGGATTGATAACTTAATTGTGGGCAACTTATGATGATTTGGGCTATGAGACATCGGTTGGTGGAACCATGTCATGATAGAAAACTCCATAGTACAGACTTCATTTATTCCTTTGATGTAGGGAAATAAATCAGCTTTTACATAAACAAAACTCAGACACGAGCCACAAAGCCATCTGCATATAGTATAGTTTATCATCTGTTTTCTCTTATTGTGATCTTGCGGTACATTCAATGTCTGACCTACCACGGCTGCAGCGTATCATGTTGCAGATATTTCCTCGACGAGTAAAAGTTACGATCTGGGTTCGCTCTACACTCAACCTGCCGATGGCGTTGATGGGACTCCATACCCGACTATTTGTTTCGCTGTGACTTATGAGGTATATATCAGTTTCGTTATTTATACATGTGATTGCACTTTGATATATACATTGATGTCTTGTGTGTGCCAGCATCTGATCGATGATGGCACGACAACACTGAAGCTTGACCGTCGAGGTCGGTCGCTCTGAATATAGTATCGAGCACATGTTGGTGTAGGGCGTGACCCTAGAAACCGGAAAGCCCTAGGACAGGAAATTTCTAAAACTTTATTTTCAAAAGACTCTTACTTCTCATCTTTTCAGATTTTATCAAATAGACACTCTCACCTCAAATAGTTAGAACATACCCCTTTTTCCCTTTTGATCACCCGGAGGATCAACTGAAGACGCTCCCAGAAGGATTTGATATCGGAGAATTGATGACCTTTTCAGAGTAAAGAGGATTTCACCATGTATTAGAAGCTACAATAGTTGAAGACTCCGAAGACTTGAAGGATCTGAAGAATTATTTGACCTTTAGAAGATCAAACCCTGTTATACACCTACGTTAGATGCAACGATTTGTGAGCTGTCATTTGTTGATGTTTTCCCGACAGCCACAAGGTAAAACTTGTTTCTTCAAAAACTATTGTTTGTATTGTGTGTATATCCCTCCCCACCTCTCTCATATCTCATCCCAAAACTTTTGAACCCCATAGATGATGAACGAGGTTGGACTGATATTCTCGGACCGAAGACTCAGCCCGAGGCGAGCTATGGATGAGAACATGGAAAAACACTTGGGAGCAATTTGGTTTCAAGGAAGTATGAGGTCCAATCGCTCTTGATTACTTTCTGAGAAAGTGCTGCAACACAGTGGAACATGCATCAAGCCATACAGGATTTAATGGAGCAAGAACTTGGGAGAATTCAAGAAGACCTGTTGAAATCACGTCTTATCCGGAAACACAATGATGCACCAAGAAGTAAACCTTGTGCCTGCAAGATTTGCGGAGAAATAGGACACACCCAAGGGGAACACAAGGAAAGGATGCCCTCATTGTGAGGAGAAACACCCAGCTGAGGAATGCCCAACTAGTAAGGTGACTTGTTTCTTGTGTGAAGGAACCACCCACTACCCGACTCAGTGTTACATTTACCCCATGGTGCAACAAACTATTCAGGAGCAGGAAGAAGGAATGAAAGAAGCCCTCCGAGAAGTTATGAAAGAACCAGTGATGAAGGAATGTGTTGAAGACCTTGATGGAGAAGGCCTCAACCGATTTTACTCAATGCACTGCTATTCATGTGGAGAAGAAGGACATTTTTCACGTATTGCACCAAGGAAAGAAAAGAGTATCCAGGATACTTCCGGCGGAAGCAATAGAGTTTGATCCACAGGGAATAGAAGGTTTGATCGAGCGAAGAAACCGGGAAGAAAACAAAGACACCCTCAGAACAACCCAATTTACGTAAATAGGGACAAGAGTCATATTACCTGTTTTGAATGTAAGGACGTCGGGCATTATGCAAATCATTGTCTCGAAAGGAAGCAAGGAACTCAAGGAGCAGGCACCATCTCCAAGAAGCCCAAAGACTTATCGAAAGTCATTTGTTTTCGCTGCAAGGAAGCGGGACATTATGCTACTAAATGTTCCGACAAGATGAAAGCTGGAGCTGAGTAGTTGGAATTTTGATATTGGTAATAAGTGTAGTAGGAAGCAATTGTTTCCATAAGGATATGGAGTTGAATTTATGTAATGAAAGTCTCGGATATTGTAATGAATTCATGAAATCAATAAAGTTAAGGTGACATTTTTCATATGTTTAATTGTATGAGTTGTTATTCTATGAACACAGTTTTGACCATTTTCGAGGATATGAGAAATATGGTCTATGGATGGATTTTGAATTTCATTTTTAGGGTGGTAGTACCTGTGAAGAAGACTAGACTAATGGATAAGAAAATATATATATTCCACAGACTGTAGTTCAAAGGAAAAAAAGTTGGAGTTTTGCTTTTGATATGATGGTATGAAGAAGCAGTACTCTTTGGATTTAAAGGAGGTGTAATATGGAACAAGAGAGTTACTCAAGGATGAGTTAAAGCTGCACTAGTGTTGAAGTGGGCCATAACCCACGGGCCAGGATTTTGAAAAGGAACAGATGTAACCTTGATAAAGGAATAAATTTGGAAGAATCGGTGATCCAATCAGCATACGTTTACGTAGGAGGTCACATAAAACCTGAGAGTGGTGAAGTAACATAGATGTTTTGTTTGGCTTGCTGAACCAAAGGATTTACTCGAACCAGTTCGAGAACAATAGAAATTCTGCAATGCTTGTGAGTATGCCCAAGTGTTAGAATATGTGATTCACTGTTTACGTATGTGGTAATGATTCAAATGCGGGATGGATTGGCCCCATACGGAGACTTCTATCATGAACTATCATATGTTGATGGAAAATCAGAGAGACTTGAAAACTTTAGAAGGCGTCGTCGACAAGCCAAAACCTTAGAATGGTAGGACGATTGATCCATGTACGGCAACCGTTGCCAAGCGTAGGTCATCGGTGAGACCAACCCAACCCATTATTCCTGCAGGAGAAACCTGTAATGGTGGACCACCATGAGATCTCGATAGTTGTTTATTGACGATAGACACTGTCAGCTAAGGAGACACAGTCTCGGAAGAACCTCACCAGGATGAAAGGACACGTATTTGAGGAAAGGTTTTGACCCTACGGAAGAGCCCGGTGTAGGAGTTACTTGAAGTTGTGAGAAGACCGATAGTGTTCACTCTAGGGATGGAGTACACGAGTTCCGTTGGAACCATAACCCTGCTTTTAAGTGTGGTAGCACACTAGACCATTCGATCGTGGTTCTTTGGAAGACCCCAAACCCTAACCTTTTCTTGCTGCCTCTTGAATCTAGGGGCGAGATTCATTTTAAGTGTGGTAGATTTGTAACATCCCAAAATTCTAAATTTAGGAATGTTATAATAAATAGATAGATTTGTTTGTTTGTTTGAATTGTTGTGTGATTGATTGAGTGAAATTTGAAACTTTTGAAAGTTAAATGAGAGGAATAAAGGACTTTCCCAAACTTTCATATTGCTTTCCGATCTCCATGAATCTAAAAGCTTCTCAAACACAAAACCCTTGGCGAAGATGATATGACTTCTTCCATTTAAATTAAATGAAAAGGGTTGTTTGAAAAATAATTGAATTTCATTTGGAAATATTCCAATTCTGAAACTTTATGCGACTCAATGGCGTTCACGAGAGAAGATAAAATGACTTCTTCAAATTATATGAAATACGAGTTGGGAGTTTCAAAGAATTAAATTCAAAGCTCTTTTGAATTTATTTTCAATTTGGAATGTTATATATGAGATCATCATGCATATCTTATTTTATTGCATTTTGGTCGATCCTAGAAATTTCACATAACTCAAGGACCTTCGGAGAGAGTTGGAGATTTCGTTATTTTCATATTTGAGAGTTTTCTCGAATTGAAAAGATGATCATTTGATTTATTAATATCATCTTCAATAATTTTTCCGATATCAAAAATATAAGAGAGGAATAATATGACTTTCCCAAAATATAGGAAAAGTGAAGATTTAATAAACAAATCAAATTTTGTTTTCGGTCTTTATTAGCATTTTATTTGGATAGGGAAAATCGCGTTTTGAAAATTTCATTTTAGGTCCGGAGTAAAGTTCATTTTTTCGACTCATTTTTAGGAGTCGGGAAAATTACTTTTAAATTTTGGAGCCCGTTTAGTTTTCTATTTGGGTTTTTTTCTTCTACCTTGGAATCAGTTAAAAAATTGGACCAAGGCCCAGCAGTCAAAGGCCCAAGCCAAGCCGCAGCCTCCTGCGCCTGCGCAGCACCAGCGCTAAGGCGCCCAGACGCCGCCTCTTGCTCTCTGAATCCTAAAAGGATTCTAGGGTAGCCCTCCTCTTTCCTTTATTCGTTTTTCTTCTAGGACTCTTTTTCCTACACTTTTCCTATTCTATTTTCTTGTCCCCTACTCCAAGTAATCTCTCCCTCACCAATATAAATACCCAAGCACCCCCCAACCCCTTCAACACATCAAATCAACACCTCTCCTCACCTCTCCTCTCCTCACCCCGTCGCTGTGCCGCCTCGCGGAGTTCGCGGACCACCGCCGCCATTGTCGCTCCGCCCTGATCTGCCGCCCCGACCATCCCTTCCCCGGCCTTGAGGCCACGGAGGGCGTCGCGAAGCTCCACAGGACCCCATCACGGAACTGCTACAGTAAATCCCGTAATTCATTTTTTCAGAAAATAGCAATCTTAGAAAATTCATATCTTTTAGAGTTTTAGTATTTTGAGTGATTCCAATTGCTATGTGTCACAAATTTTATGAAGTTTCTGTTAGTTCAATTGTATTTCATATTTGAGCAGTTTAAATTTGTGTTTGTATGAATTTTCTCAAATCACTAGATTTGAGATATTTTGAGTTAGGAATATTATTTTCGACCGATTCTTTTTGCTCCTGGTCTCTAGGACATTTGTTTATCCAGTAGTATTTAGTATTTTATTTCTAGGTTAATTTAAATTAGGTTTTAGCAAAACAGTACTGTTTTATTATTATTTCTGTTTTAGCTTTTTCTTTATTGTTTTTATTAGTTTTAAATTATTTCTTTTTGTCACTTTTGACAAAATTAGTTGTGTTCTGTTAAACAACAGGAGAAAATTTATTTTATTTTAAAATTTTATTTTCCTTAGTTTTGTATGAAACCTTCTATAGGTCATAGTTAGAGTTTTATAAAAGCTTTTTATTTGTTTCTTTTTGCAAATAAAATTTTATGGAAAAAATACTTTCTGTTAAATTAGTTATTTTACATTTTATTTTCTGTTAATTTATTAGTTTAGTATTTTAATTGTTGTTAAGTTTTTTACTTACGGCAAAACTATATTAGATGTTTGTAGCAAAGTCATAGATCTTCGTTAGTAGTTTTTATTTGTAGTTTTATTTGAAGTTTCTTTTGATTTTGTTTGAGTTTTATTATCGATTTTTCTTGCTGTTTTGATTGTTATTTGAGTGCTAAAATTGTTTGCTAGGATGTTTGCTTATGTGAATGTTATGTTTAACTATATAGATTTTCAGCGGAGTGACGATTAGTTCTACCAAGTCATTTTCGACAGCGTTGTTATCTTCATCAAGTATTACCAGGCAAGTTCACTTTGACCATGCTTTCTTACCTATGTTTTATTGCATTTAGTGGCACCTTTGCAACCACCCTCAGTAGTGTTATTGAAATTCTTGTAGTTGAGTAGTATGCATGAGGTAGGAACCCATCACCTGTTACCAAGCCGGGGCGTTATTTTATTCTAATGCTACGCTGTAGTAGGCGGGGTTTGGTATGAGTGTTCGAGTGGTGTGAAGAAGGAGGACTCTCGTCAATGGCGACAACTCCATGATGGAATCTGCAAGGACTGCATCTTCAAGACCTCAAGACTTCAAGACTCGAGACAAGAATTCAATACACACTCTTGGGTGAAGGGCGGTTGTGAGCACCTGGAGAAACCGGTGGTTGGCGGGATGCATGGAGAAGCGCCATGACATCTTGCGAAAGCTTCACCCAGACTCAAAGAGGCGGAAGAATACTTCATGCCGGAAGCTTACTGTGCAACCGCAAGTCACTATGGGCTCTGGCTTGGTTGACCTTAGTTGTGACTCTGGCTGGGGCGGTGCTAGTAGATGTAGAACTACGGTAGGATTGGATGAGCACCGGACGGTGGTCGGGGAACTCTTGGAAGACCATGTTTGGTCATCTTGTTCTCAAACACCACTGAAGTGCGAGAGCGTAAAAGAGGATCGAATCTTGCGGGTAAAGTGTACAAACCTCTGCAGAGGTTTAAACCTAATCGATTAGCCGTGTCCCGATTTACGGACAATTTGAGCCTCTGGACTTGGATCTATCTGGAACTCTCAACACGGATTGATAACTTAATTGTGGGCAACTTATGATGATTTGGGCTATGAGACATCGGTTGGTGGAACCATGTCATGATAGAAAACTCCATAGTACAGACTTCATTTATTCCTTTGATGTAGGGAAATAAATCAGCTTTTACATAAACAAAACTCAGACCACGAGCCACAAAGCCATCTGCATATAGTATAGTTTATCATCTGTTTTCTCTTATTGTGATCTTGCGGTACATTCAATGTCTTGACCTACGGCTGCAACGTATCATGTTGCAGATATTTCCTCGACGAGTAAAAGTTACGATACAGGGTTCGCTCTACACTCAACCTGCCGATGGCGTTGATGGGACTCCATACCCGACTATTTGTTTCGCTGTGACTTATGAGGTATATATCAGTTTCGTTATTTATACATGTGATTGCACTTTGATATATACATTGATGTCTTGTGTGTGCCGACATCTTGATCCGAGGATGCACGACAACACGAAGGCTTGACCGTCTGGTCGGGTCGCTACGTTAAGGCTATGAGTTGGTGTTGTATCCGAATCTTGTGGAGCTTACATGGCCCGTCGAGCCATCCTTCATCTGGTCTCCATACAGGTGGGCTTTGGTTTCTTGGGGTTGGGTCGGACGACTTACGAGTTAAATCCGTTTAGTTCGGGCAAAGGTTTTTGCGAGCGATACTATCCCAAAATTCTGTTTGGGTCTTCAAGCGCTCTCCATCGCACGATACTTCCGTACTATGGTTGCCAAATCCATGGCTACTATGTCATGGCTTATAGCATTGAGCAGTCCTTCATCCGTGCAGTTTTTGTAGAAAAGTGAGACCATGTTCTCTTTGCGGTAGTCCCCGACCTTGCTAAGCGCAAGGAGGAATCTGGCTCAGTAGCTATGTACGGTTTCCTGGGGCTCTTGGCTGGTGCGGGAGAGACAGTTTAGGTCCAGTTTGGAGTCCGGATTTTGATCCGATCTAACGCCCAAGGGCGCGGGCGGTCCCGAGCTAAACAGCTCAGGATCCGGGGTGCCCACTTTCTTCGGCCCGGTGTCCGATCCTAAGTCCGGGACCTGGGTCAGGTTTTCCTTTGAGCAGGTCTTTGGCTCAAGGAGTTTGGTGATCCGAACACAACTTGTCCTCAAAGTTGAGGGGGAATCCGCGCGTGGTTCCTCCACTATCGCTATCTCATGGGTAGCTGGCGGGGACCTGATGTTCCTTTGGTTGGGTTTAAGCCCAATCTGGTCGTAGTCTGTAGGGACTCCCAGAGCGGCGATGCGATCCAAGAGTTCGTTAAGGGAGGCGAGCTCCATTGCATCCATCTGTTCGACAAGTTCCAAACTGATGCGAATGTTATGATTGATGACCCGAGAAGTCATCGTCGGCGCCACCTCCGATGGGGCGGCCATGATAAAGCCACCGAGCTGGAGCGTCTGACCTACAACCAGAGTCCCCTCCGAAGTAATGTCGTCCTTGACAATGAGACGAGCCATCGAGCCTAACGGCGACGACACAGAGGGACTCTCAATGAAATCACCAATGTCGGTGTCAAAACCGGCGGATCTCGGGTAGGGGGTCCCGATCTGTGCGTCAAGGCTGATGGTAACAGGAAGCAAGGGACACATATGTTTACCCAGGTTCGGGCCCTCTCGATGGAGGTAAAACCCTACTTCCTGCTTGATTAATATTGATGATATGGGTAGTACAAGAGTAGATCTACCACGAGATCGTAGAGGCTAAACCCTAAGAGCTAGCCTATGATGGTATGATTGTAATTGTGATCGGCCTTCTAAGGACCAACCTCTCCGGTTTATATAGACACCGGAGAGGGCTAGCGTTTACATGGAGTCGGTTACAAGGAAGGAAATATAATATCCGTATCGCCAAGCTTGCCTTCCACGCCAAAGAAAGTCCCATCCGGACACGGGCCGAAGTCTTGAGTCTTGTATCTTCACGCTTCAATAGTCCGGACGTTGTACACAGTCTGGCTATCCGGATACCCCCTAATCCAGGACTCCCTCAACAGGACCCTGTGGTGTGGAGGGCTGGATGAGCGATGAACAGTGGAGGGTGGTTGAGCAGTGGCCGTGGAGTAAGCGCGGTGGAGGCTGGATGAACAGGAGCCCATGGATGAACAGTCGTAGGTGGCGGCTGGAGGAGGTCGACGGTGGATGAACAGTAGCCCGTGGAGGCTAGAGGAGGTCTACGGTTGAGATGAATAGTATCCCGTGGAGTCCCGTTTTGCGGTACGCCACACCCCTCCCGATGAACAGGACCCCCGTTTCGACCGTAGGAGGTCCGTTTCCTCCGTTTTGCCGTACGCCACACCCCTCCCGATCAACAGGACCCCCGTTTCGACCGTAGGAGGTCCGTTTCCTCTATTTTGCGGTACGCCACACCCCTCCCGATGAACAGGATCCTGTTTCGAACATGGCCAGTCGAACACAAGGCCGTTTCCTCCGTTCGCGGTACGCCAGACCTCGTTTCCATCGGCTGTTCCGTCCAAGCCCTCCCGATGAACATGACGACGCATTCCGTTCCGACCCAGCCGGTTGGCTCCCCATGAACACGCACAGCGGCGTTGTTTCTCCGTTCGACTCAGCCATGTACACGAGCCCTGAGTCGTGCGTGTCGCGAGTAGGCGTTGAGCCCTGCCCGTATGTGCGTGCGTGGTCGTATTTTCTTTCTTGCACCACGGCGGCTATGCGTGCGTGTACATGCTACGTCGCACCTCTACATCGACCGATATATATATGCGTACGTTCGCGACCAGAATGACAACGCTACATACGCTTGACCAGGTGGACCGACTCTCGGGCACTTCCTTGCGTGCGAAGATGTAGCTGGTGGGTCCCGATAGTCAAAGGCGAATCGTTTTGTTTTGTTTTTGCGGACGCACTTCCTTGCGTGCGAAGGTGTAGCTAGTGGGTCCCAGCGGTCGAGAAGCGTTTTTAAGTGAAATCGGTGGCCCCTCGGTGGGTCCCGCTGTCGGTGAATTAATAATTATTTTACGGCGTAATAAGGAGGCACTTCCTTGTTGCGGCCGTGGACCAACTGTCGGCCTCTCCACATCTGATCCACGTCCGATGAAAGCCGTTCCTTGACCATATTGACCACGCGCGCCGAGAAGCACCGAGGCGGTGGGCGGCGCGCGAGCCTAGGAAGGAGCGACACGAGGCGAGGAAGACTGGCGATTGTTTCCCGCAGCGGAGAATGCGACTATACAAGGGTTTCTTGGTTAAATGCGCCCTCGACGGAGAATAACAGCATGTGTGGGTGACTAGAGGATGGCTAGGCCAGCGATGGGAATCGGTGGGGCGGTGAGGCCTGCGTGACAGCACAACCCGGCCAGGGGAGGAGGAAGCGAGCAATCCCGCCGGCGCTTGTTTGGCATTTGGAGTAGGAAGAGCAGAGATTGAAGAAGCACACGGCCGTTGGATGGACATCAAACAGTCACTCCTTGTGCGTCAACCTTTTTTTAGGAAAGCCTCAAATCTATGGAAAACAACATACAACCTATCTGCCATTATTTCTAATAATTTACAGCCCATTTGCTAATTCTTACAGTTTTTTTAGCCCATATTCTTTTTGTTAGCATTACAGCCCATATTGTGGCCACGGTTAAAAGTTATATGAAATTTTGCATATTTCGGTGCAGTCCGAACTGTTTTTAATCCCGAAATTTCGAGTCACATTCAGACTTATTTTAAAAATAAATGTATATCAATATAAAATCCAACACATTCTCCATGCATAAAAATTTATGTAATTTAAAATCTCGAAATGAAAAAAAGATATTTGAAACTAATTGCCGGTTTGATGTGTTTTAAAAATGTACAACCCATTTCTCATTACTGATGGGCCATTTTCTCGGCCAGCCGAATGAAAGCTCTCCTCGTCTTGAAAGATTTGCAGCCCAACATGCCTGACAAAGTGACTTACTTGGCAAATCACAAAAAAACTGGGCTGTGGCCGTGGACCTAGCTGTCAGCCTCTCCATGACCAGTACTCTTCCGATGGAAGTCATTCCTTGACCACATTGACCACGCCGCGCGGAGAGCACCACGGCGGTGGACGACGACGAGGCCTAGGAAGGGGCGGCGGAGCAGGGGAAAACAGCGACAGTGGAAGCCAGCAGGAGAGAGAGTCTGAGGTTCACTTTGGTTCGGCTGCGGTATGAGGCTGCCGTCGCCGCAGGGCCTGGCCAGCGGTGGGAATAGTAGGGGGCGGTGAGGCCTCCACGGCAGCACAACCGGCCACGGGATGTAGGAGCATGCGGCACCACCGGTGCTGCTTTGGGCGGCTGGAGCAAGAAGAACAGAGGTTGAAGAAGCACTACGACCGTTGGATGGACATTGTACGGTCACTGGAGCTAGAATCGTTCATATTGACTAAGTTGACAAAGCCCTTCATCCCCGTCAACATAGTAGGCCCACAAGTCAGCCTTCCACCAAGGTGGGTCCCAGCTAGTCGGGGGATTATTCATTTTTGTGCGTAATAAGGAGGCACTTCTGGTGGGTCCGAGCTGACGCGGGGGGAACATTTTTTTCGTGAAATACGGTGGCCCGTCCGTGGGTCCCAGCAGTCAGGGCAAAACGTTTTTTTTGCAAAATACTAGTGGCCCGTCCGGTGGGTCCCCGCTGTTAGTTGGAGGAATAATTATTTTCCGCGTAATAAGGAGGCACTTCCTTGTGGCTGCCGTGGACTCAGCTGTCAGCCTCTCCACGTACAGTACTCTTCCGATGGAATTCGGACGTTGACCACAATGACCACGCCGCGCCGAGAGCACCACGGCGGTGGACGACGGTGAGGCCTAGGAAGGGGCGGCCTTGAGCCGGGAAGGACGGCGGTGGATGCCCACGCGTAGAGGAGTATGAGGGTTCACTCGTTCGGCTGCAGTGTGAGGCTGCCGTCACCGCGGAATAACAGGGGGTGTGGGTGAGTGAAGGGATGGCTTGGCCAGCGGCAGGAGTAGTAGGGGGAGGTGAGGCCTCCGCGGCATCACAGCCGGCCACGGGAGGCAGGAGCAGGCAACATGATCGGCGCTGCTTTGGGCGGCAGGAGCAAGAAGACCAGAGGTTGAAGAAGCACGATGGCCGTTGGATGGACATCGTACGGTCACTGCAGCTAGAATCGTTCATATTGACTAAATTGACAAAGCCCTTCGTCCCCGTCAACTTAGTGGGCCCACAAGTTAGCGTCCCAACGAGGTGGGTCCCAGCTAGCAGGGGGTATTCATTTTTACGCTTAATAAGGAGGCACTTCGGTGGGTCGGTGACAGTGAGAGCGTTTTTTGCTAAATGCGGTGGCCCGTCAGGTGGGTCCCAGCAGTCAGGGGGCAAACGTTTTTTCGCAAAATACGGTGGCCCGTTGAGTGGGTCCCTGCTATCAGTTGGAGGAATCATTATTTTATGTGTAATAAGAAGGCACTTACTTGTTACGGCCGTGGACCCACCTGAGACTCTCCACGTACAGGATACTTCCGATGGAAGTCGTTCCTTGACCACGTTGACCACGCCGCGTTCCGTTGCATGCATGCAGTCATCTTCCGATGACTCTCGGTTGTTGACCACGTTGACCTCACCGTGCGGCGCTTTTAAACTGGAACAACCGGAGATGGG
>JAHIAM010002863.1:0-45419 GCA_021605205.1 Aegilops longissima
GATGCCCTTTGAGGCTTTTGTACATGCACATCGTATGCAGTTCCTTCAGCCTGCATCGTCGGTGATACTAGCAATGTCCTCGGATGAGAATTAGTGATATGAGGCAGGAGAAGAATTTGTAACAATTGAAGCATTTGAACATTCAGGTGAAGAATTGGCGATTCACGTTCAATGCACTTTAAGCATGGAGGGACAAATTCTTCTGAGCATGCTGATTTGTGTGAGCAAGTAATGAATCGGCGCTCTTACGAAGATCTTCATAACTCACTCTTAGCTTCTCAAGATCTTGCTTTCTTTGAATAAATTCATAAGTAAGCTTCTCATGATCGAACAAGAGAGTGTTATGATGACCTTGAAAACTATCAAACCTAGGCAGAAGTCTTTGAAGATTTTCAGTCGGGGCTTTAGTCACGATCCATTTCTTCACCCAACATATCATCACTTTTGTCTAGCATGTTTTGAACCTTTTCAAAAGCCCTTTGTTGTTTACAACAATCTTAGCAAGTTTAGAGTAGCTGGGCTTGAGGTCTTCATCAGATTCATTTTCACTAGATTCGAGGAGGAGGTATATTTGAGTACCTTGGCACCCTTGCCATGAAGCAATAGGTGGGGCGTGTCATCATTATCTTCATCGGCCTTGTTGGTGAGATGAGTTTCTTGAGTTGAAGATAGACTTAGCAGTGAATGCGATAAAGAGCCAGACTACGCCACACAGGACTTGAATCCTCGGATGCCTCCTCTTCCTCATGTTCCTCGAGATTCAGCTTTGTAAGTGCATCTAGTGCCCTTAGTGATTTTGGTGTATTGAAGACTTATAGGTTAAGGGACTAATGTGTTTATGAGTGTACACAGGTCTATAAGTCTATGAGGAGTTTGATATTCTGAGAGAAAGTTGACCCTAAAAATGAAGTTCTTGACTAAAGACTTTGATATTACGAAGACTTTACGAAGACTTTGAAAGTGAAGAAATTGGTGTGACCTTGAAGACTTGGTATTCATTTGAGGAACATGAAGCGTGAAGACTTTTGTTTTCTTAGTTTCATTTTCTCTTTCTTGAGTCATAAAACACCGTCTCTTGTTAAAGGGGTTAGAAATACTAAGGAAAAATTTCCATGTGATGCTCAACTCAAAATCCTACACCTACCAATCCCTTGAGTGAAGCCTTTGGAAATCTCATAGAGTTCAGTCAATTTCTTGATGCAGAGGCGAAGTTCTTACATTGAGAATTTATTCGGCGAGGAGTTAGGAATTCGCCGGTCTTGGATTGCCTACAGATGAGAACATGATAGCACGAGAATTTGAAGTCAAATTTCCGACCGTTCTTGTCTTGCTTGTGCGATTGTCCCAAAATATCTTATCCACCTAACGGTCATATCATTGAAGGGCATTTATGTCTTATCATGTCGGGCTGCTCCCTAGGCTATAAATAGCCGCCCCTACAACCACTAGCTGGTTGGCTGCTCGAAGAACTTGACACTTGTCATTTGAGAGCAACCCATCCTCAGGGACTTTGGCGAAAATCATCAAGTGAGGAAAAAACCAAAAACCAAACCCTACAAACCCAAAGTGATTGAGCATCACTAAAGATTGATCTGCGTGGATCCGGCGCATTACCTTTGAAGTACTGTGCTTCTTCCAGACGGTTAGGCGTCATGGTCTAGAAACATCAAGAGGAATTGTGGATCGCTGAGTGACCAAGTGTGTGAAGGTTTGGAAGTCACTGAAGACTTACCAAGAGTGATTGGGCGAGTCCGTGTGACCTTAGTTCAAGGAGAATCTGGTGAGACTTGGTGTCTGAGCTGCGTGCTCAGCGGTAGTGTCCGGACTATGTGTCCTCGAGTTTAAATACTCAAGCTGCTCCAACAGGGCGTACAAGCTGAGACAGCGAGTTGGAACTGGTCTACCAAATCATTGTTTTCACCAACTAACTGGTTCTATTTCCTCAACCCTTTCATTTCCTCATTCTTTGTGTTGAGTGTTCATTCATATCATGTTTGAAGACTTTGGTGAAGACTTTCTCAATTTCCTCAGTTCAATTTCTTGATCATTTTGTCTTCATCTTGTGCTATCCTGTGTTTACGCTTTCGTACTTTCTTTGATTGTCTTCATTTCATCATGATGACCATGCCCATGATCTCTTATGCTTACTTGATTACTTATTCTTTTGCAAGTAGTTCTTCATAGGAATTTCCTCACGGCAAATTCCTCATTGAAAATTCATAAAAATAGCCTATTCACCCCCCTCTAGTCGATATAGCACTTTCAATTGGTATCGAGCAAGGTACTCCTTGTTACGTGTGATTTTAGTTTAACCACGGAGTTTTAGTTATGTCGTGGCTTGAGTATGAAGAAAGTGACATGCCCTATCTTTGTGGTCATGATTATCCCAAGTGGAAGGCCATGATGAGAGCGCCTCATGGCAATGGACATCGAGCTGTGGACCGTCACTGAAATTGGTCTTCTTGATCTGTGCAAGGCGAATGACGCCAGATGATATTCGCAAGTACACTCGACTTGACATCATGGCAAGGATATCATATGTTCCTGCCTATCTAGAGATGAATTCAAAGCGCATTATGCATCTTTGCAATCTGAAGCTTATCTGGGACGAATCTCCGAGCATCTATGAAGGTCATCAGACCGTCATGATCCTTGGTTTGAGGACTCAGGGAATCTCTCAAAGCGATGACTTCCGAACAGAATCATCATCTTGCATCATGTCTCATGACCAAAGGGTGACAAGGTAACGAATGTTCCTCATCGAATATAGTGGCGATGAATCGATGATGATGGATCGATGATGATATTGAACCTAGCTATACCAAGCTTGTTTGTATTGCCGCAAACAACAACATGCCTTGGAAAAGGTTCAAAACATGCTAGATAAAAGTGATGATATATTAGGTGAAGAAATGGATCTTTACTAAAGCTCATTTGAAAATCTTGGAGACTTGAGTCTAGGTTTGACAACCTTCAAGGTCATCATAACACCCTCTTATCGATCATGAGAAACTTTCTTATGAATTTCTTCAAAAGCAAGATCTTGAGAAGCTAAGAGTGAGTTATGAAGATCTTGAGAAGGAAGCGCGATTCATTACTTGCTCAACAAATCAAGCTTCTCGGGAAAATTTGTTCCTCCATGCTTAAAGTGCATTGAGCATGAATCGCTAATTCTTCACTGAATGTTCAAATGCTTCAACTGTTACAAATTCTTCACCTGCTCTGCTATCACTAATTCCTCATCGAGGACATTGCTAGTATCCTTTGCCGATGCAGGGCTGAAGGAATTGTACATGAAGGGCATGTACAAAAGCCTCAAAGGGCATCAGACTCTTTGTGATGTGCTTAAAAGTAGATCCTCAGAGAAACCCTAGGAAGAGGTATTGCCTTTGAGAGGAAACTCAATGCTGATGGAACATATTGGAAGCTTTGGCGGTATCCCAAAACCTCATGGGTTGCTGCAAAGGACCTCGAGTTGATCCATCTAACTTATCTGCTTTACATGCGAATCTCCTCATTCTTGATGAGTCATTTGACTCAACTATAAACTGTTCAAAAATCAGAATGGTGAAATATTTGCTAGATATGTTGGCACTAAGCTGCAGGAGCAGTTCCCCTATGAAGAAAATCTGGGTTCCCAGAAGTGCCTTGAAAGTCTTGGTGAATGTCCTCATGACACCACTGTGAAGAATAAGGAACCCAGATCAAACTCTTCATATGGACCAAATTCTTCATATGGATCCAAGTCCTCATCGGACCAAATTCCTCCGTGGATCAAATTCCTCAAAAGGATCAAAGTCTTCATATGATTATCATCGTGCTAACAACTCTCATTTATTGAGGTAGAGCTAAGTGCTATGAATATTTGCATTATTCTTCAAACCAATATGTTCATAAGTCCTCGAAGAATTTCTCTGCTTATTCATATGCTTACCTAACCCCTCTTATGTGAAGCGAAATGGATTGGCCTCTATGCCACCATTCTCATATGGTGCTCATGAGTGATGAACTCTTTGCCACCCCTTGAGATGTGGGTGGTGAAGAAAAGGAACTAATCTCTTCTGCAGGGTCAGGTCTCCGGACATGCTTTTAAGCGTCACAAGAAGAATTTCTTTGGGGAGCTGACAAAATGCACGAAAGAGCCTTGAGGCTAATCATGAAAAATGAACTTTCATTTCTGCACGTCCTCATACTACTTATCATGTTATCTTGGTAGATGAAATTCATCGATGAAATTGATATCATATTCTTCAACGATGAAGTATATGAGATGCGTAAGTTACTAATTCATCTACAGGACCACAACCAGCCGTGTGTCTACTTGCAAAAGCTTAGGAGAAGGCTGGCTATGGCATCGGCGACTTAGTCGCGATGGCATGAGGAATTTGCTGCGCTTGCGAAAAGAAGCATGTCATTGGCATTGAAAATGTCAAATTCCTCAAGGATCACTTGTGTGGGGCTGTGAAATTGGAAAAATGACCAAGGCCAAGCATCCGACAAAGACTATCATGACCACTACTCGTCCATTGAATTGCTTCACATGGACCTCTTTGGTCCTAATCATTACTCGGAGTCACTAATGATGCATCTCTATATGGCTTTGTTATTGTTGATGATTACTCTCGTTATACATGGGTACACATTGTTACTTACAAAAATGAAGTGCAGGAAGTCTTGAAGCGATTTTCCTCGAGGGCTTCAACTAACTTTGGTGTGAAGATCAGACACATCGGGAGTGACAATGGAACTGAGTTCAAGAATTCGGTCTTGATGCCTATCTTGATGAACTTGGTATTACTCATGAGTTATCTGCTCCCTATACTCCTCGGCAAAATGGCGTCGTGGGCGCAAGAACGAACTCTTGTTGAGATGGCTCGCACTATGCTTGATGAATACAAAGCGCCTAGTCGTTTTGGATTGATGCAATTGATCTGCGTGCCACATCATCAGCAGTATATCTTCTAAATTCTTCAAGAAGACTGCCTATGAACTCCTCAGCGACAAGAAACCCAATGTGAGTTATTTCAAAGTCTTGATTGCTAAATGCTGGATTAGAGATCCTCATCACAATTCTAAATTTGCACCGAAAGCACATGAAGGTTTATGCTTGGTTCTGGAAAGGACTACGCACACCTCTGAGTCTTCAACATCGCTCTTCACAAGATTGTTGATCTTTGTAGATGTGCGGTTTGATGAAACTAATGGCTGTAAAGAGACCTACCTACATGTTAGATGAACCAGCTCTGAGGAATCTATCAAGTTCAAAACAGCGAGGATGTCATTCCCTCTTGAAGAATCTTTGGCGAATTCATTCCTGTGCAAGGCGTCGAGGTGATGCACTGAAGATAATCTTTGAAGACAATGGTCTTTGAGGAAAATGCTTGATCAAAGTCCTCGTGACAACCAGCTCATCCTCGCGTTGCAAAACAAGTGCAAGTTGACAAGATCATCGATGACATTGAAGCGCGGGTCCTCTCACACGCTCAAAAGCTTCACATTTATCTAACTTTTGTGGGCACTATGTTTTTGTCTCTATCACGAGCCCACTAAGGTAGATGAAGCATTTTGGAGCTGAGTGGATTCAGGCCATGCAAGAAGAATTACATCAGTTCGAGCTCAACAATATGCAGGAGGCTGGTTAAGCGTCGAGATCCTCGCAAGCATAATATCATTGGCACAAAGTGGATCTACCGCAACAAGCAAGATGAAAATGGCCTTGTGGTGAGGAATAAGGCACGACTTGTAGCTCAAGGCTACACACGGGGTTGAAGAATTGATTTCGATGAAACTTTTGCACTGTTGCTAGACTTGAGGCTATTAACATATTACTTGCTTATGCTAACCATCATAATATCACTTTATATCAAATGGATGTGAAAAGTGCCTTCCTCAATGGTAAGCTTGAGGAAGAAGTATATGTTGCTCAACCCTAGGTTTTGAAGATCCAAAGAATCGACAAAGTCTTGAGACTCAACAAGGCCCTCTATGGTCTCAAAGCAGGCCCCAATTGTGGTATGATACATTGAAGGAATTCTTCGTGAAGAATGGATTCACACCAGTTCACTCGACCCTACTCTCTTTACTAAATCATATGATGGTGAACTATTTGTGTGCCAAATATGTGTTGATGATATTATCTTTGGCTGTCTTGACCAGCGTTATAGTGATGAATTTGCCTATATGATGAGTGAAGAATATCAAATGTCTATAATGGGAGAGTTGAAATTCTTCTTAGGTCTTCAAATTAAATCAACAACACAATGGCATATTCATATCTCAGAAATACCTCAAAGATGTCTGAAGAAATTCGGCATGCAAGATTGCAAAGGCGTCAAAATTCCTATGCACACAAATGGCCATCAATGCCTTGATGAAAATGGTATTGACTTGATCACAAGGTATACCGCTCCATGATTGGTTCTTTATTGTACTTATGTGCATCTAGGCGGATATAATGCTTAGTGTTTGCATGTGTGCCCGATTTCAAGCTACAAGAAGAATCACACCATAAGGCTGTGAAGCATATTCTTTGATATCTAGCTCACACACCAACACTAGGATTATGGTACCCCAAGGGCTCTACTTTTGATCTCATTGGATATTACGACTCGACTATGCTGGTGATCGTGTGGACCATAAGTCAACATCTAGTACTTGTCATTTCCTCGGGGCGATCTTTGGTGCATTGGTCCTCGAAGAAGCGAACTGCGTATCACATCTCTGCGGAAGCTGAATACATTGCTGCTGGCTCTTGTTGTGCTCAATTCTGTGGATGAAGCAAACTCTCAAGGACTACGGCATCAACGTGAAGAATGTGCCTCTCTACTATGACAATGAGAGTGCCATCAAGATTGCTCACAACCCGATTCAGCATTGAAGAAGACAAAGCACATTCAGATTCGTCATCATTTTCTTCGTGATCATGTGTTGAAGGCGACATCTCCATCGAGCATGTGAAGAATAAAGAACAACTAGCCGATATCTTCACAAAGCCCTTGGATGAGAAGAGATTTAGCAAGTTGCGGTGTGAGCTAAATATCTTAGAATCTTGAATGTTCTTTGAAAGGACACACATCCGACACTTATGCAAAATTGATGACTTAGATGTGCAACACATGAAGAAAGCGTTTTCTTCAATCAATGAAGAATAACACTCTAAGTGTGAAGAAATTAATGAAGAATTTGATTCTCGAACCCTCGACAATTATGCATGTTATGCGAAATCATCATTCTTATCTGATTGGGTCACACCACCACCAAAGTTGAAAATCTTCAATTTGAGTTTTTCTCAGTTTTGAAATTCTTGAGTTTTCAAATTCTTCAACTTTGCAAAATCTTCACTATTTCCGTCGTTTTTTCTTCATTGGCGATATATATATATGGGTTTATGTCCTCTACAACATTCACTTATGGCTATTTCTTCAAGTCGCTTTTTACGCTAAGTGAATGTGATCGGACCCTTCCATCTATATTATACTCAACACTATCATTCTACAAATTCTTCATATGCGTTCTATTTGAAACTTGTTCAAAATCTTCTTTATGTCCTTGTCATTTGAAAAAATTGCGAGCGGAACTTTAAAACTGATCTTATCAAACTTTCGTTTTGCCGCTCAAACCGTTCCGCATCCATGATAGATTTATCTATTCACCCATGATCTAACACAATCTCCACTTCTCGATGCGTGGGTGACACATGTCAGCGAATGAGAAGATTAGAGAACGACGTTAGTCCCAAATCTTGAGCGAACAGTTTTTCACCGTTATTATATACCCCCCTCTCCCTTCCTCACTTCCTTTACTCCTTTCGATAGCTCTCTCTCGCTCGAGCTTCTCAAACTAACAGCGGCCTCGCCATAAATCGCCCGGTGAGGAAGAGCTTCCACGCCTCGACCTGCGTCGTAAATCGTACTTTCATGCCGACCGTGAAATCTTCACTCCATTTGCCGCCGTAGCTGTCTTCCTCCGCCAAGTTAGAGGCGTGGAAGATCTAACGAACGAACTTCCCATCTGTTCTTCTCGAGTTAAATCGTGTTCTTCACTTTAGGTAATTAAAAGTTACTTTTATTACTGCTTTGATTCTCAAACCTTCTGAAAATCTTCAAAGGTGTTTATTCTTCAAATCTTCACACATATGAACACCTCAAACAAAATATGCTCTTGATTAGTTTCTCTAAGCAATGATTTTCTTCAAGATTCCTCAATTGTGTGGATCCTCGATCTATACAACTCTGGAACCTAAGACAAAGATAAGCAGTGAAATTCTTCAAAACTCATCTGGTCAAAATTCCTCAAACTAGTTCTTTTTGAAAAACCTTACGAGAAGCATATGACCTCTCAAATTCCTCACAACTATACTCTATTCACGGTACTCATGTCCGGCTGCTGAATCACTAGGTTCTCATCACCTTAACTCATTTGCGGCATCCTCGAAGAAAAGTTGCATACATCTTGAGAGAATTCAATTGTTCAAATTCCTCGGTGAAGAATATGGCGAAGGAAAGAAGCCTCGAGAAAGGAGGAAAGAGGCTGAGGTCATGGCTGCGTTTGAGATTCTGAGAAATCTATCTGATTATTACACACGATGAAGCGAGTTGACAAAGAAAACAAAATCAGCACAAAGTGCGCATTCAAAGATTGAGCAGGAATCGCAAGGGAATGGAGAGATACAGATATGTTACTCAAAGTACATGAAGAATTCGCTCTCAATCCTCCATGCCCAGAGCTCCATTGGCACTGGTCAAGAAAGTGACCCACCGACATCAAGCGTGGTGACCCCGACATCAAGGTGCGCATTCAAAGGATTGAGCGGAGATGGGCAAGGGAATGGAGGAGTCAGATATGTTACTCAAAGTACATGAAGAAATTACGCTCTCAATCCTCCATGCCCAAGAGCTCCATTGGCACTGGTCAGTGACCCTGACATCAAGCGTGGTGAGACTCTGAAGAATGGGCCAAAAGCGCCAAGCCAAATTCAGCAAAGACAAGCCAGCGAGGCAGTGAGGAAATTTAATGAGAACTCTACTCTGCTGCTATACTTTGAGGCCTCTGTCAAGCCAAGAAAATCTATGGCAAAAAGCCCTCACACAAGCCAAGTGCTTCACCAGCAGGTGCCCTCACGGCCAAGTTCCTCAGTTGTGCCCTCAAGCCAATTCCTCATCTGCTCTGCTCCTCCCAAATCCTCAGCTCCTCCCAAGTCCTCCAACAGCTCCTACAAAATCCTCGGCAGTTCAAACAAAGTCCTCGGCACTGTGCATCTAGCCACGTGCCAAGGGCGCAAGCATCTCCATTGCTCTCTGGTGTTTGACAAGTTCCTCGTGGCACCAAATTCTTCATCTTGCCCGATTCTGCTTTGAAGACTAAGGCCACAATTGGACGAGGTCCTCGGCCAAGTCCCAAGAAAACAGGTCGCCTTCCAAGAGCCACTGAAGATGATGAGGCTAATGATGATGAACTTGCGGAAATCATGAGAGGCTGCCAAGAAAGGGCCGCTAGAGCCAAATGGCACACACAATATGCATCTGCTTGTTGGATCAAGAAGCGATCCTAGATTACATTGATCTACGGCACGAGACCAAACACTCATATGCGACTTCAAGTTAACACACTGGCCAAAGTCACATATGACTCATTTCATCCAAGAGGAGAAATGAAAATTTGAAGCAGCGGAGAAGATCAAGAAATCTCGATCTGAAAGGAGAAACTGCTGAAGAAAAACGTTGTCAAGATGACAGGCTGAAGAACTTATCAAGATGCAAGCTGACATCAAAGCCCTCGGCGACAAATTTGACTACTATTATGCTGATTGGCAAGGAGCCAAAGTCAGATAAATCAACTGACGAAGAAATTCACCAATGTTGCAGCCCAGCGCAACAAGAAATTCCTCAATTGGAGCCTCGGCTCAGCCGGTGAAGAACATGCAGACACCGTTGATGAAGTTGGGGGCTTTGATAACAATGCTAGTTCGAGGTTGATGACTCCATTCCAGCAGTGAAGAAATTGCGGGGCATCCACTAGTGGTGCTTTGAAGAAACGAAGGAATCGGGCACGCTGCATCGATTTGCGCTGAGGAAAATCAACAATTCCTCGGCTCCTCCTGCGCCTACACCAACTCCAGATCCTTCATCTACATCGGATGTAAGAAGAAGACCAAGGCTGCGAGCGAGCTGCAGTGAAGAAAGCGGAAAGCATCGCTTGCGTCAAATTCTTGGTTTGCGAAGAAGATGAAGCCAATGACCAGCTCTTTTGAAAATCCTATTGATGCTGTTCCAATTTCCTCCATGCCATCAAAGGACCTTGTTCCTTTTGGTGAAAATTATGACATCCCAAGCGGATCGATGAAGAGAAGATCACGTCTGCTTCGTCGAGCAGATTGATGAAGAAATTGAAGTGGAAGCTATCCCTTCAACCCCAATCATTTCTCGCCTATGCCTCGGTTCACAGTTGAAGAGGCGGTGTTGAGAAACTGAAGAAGATGTGGACATTGGAAGCTGGCGCTAGTGATGAGCGATGACTTTTGGGAAAGTCAGCATCCAAATTCTCCACTCTTCACCCCCAATTCAGCAGTTCCTCAGGTCCCTGCTCCAGCAGTTCAAATGGGCTCAGAAGAAACTCATCCCACTTCATCTGTCCATGAAGAAATTCCAGCCACTAAGACGTGATGAACCCTCTTTGCTTGATCCTCGGACTGCACTGTGAAGAACAAGAAATTCCTCGACTGAAGAACACGAGATTGCAATTCGAGAGGTCGTGATGCAACTCATGACACTCCATTGCCAAAGCGAAAGAATCCTTTCTCAACCAAAGCAAAAGTTCAAGGCTGAAGATTTCTTGGTGAAACGCGTATTCTTCAGCATTACAATCCATATGATTACTGCTGCGCATAAGGAAGAGGCGTTTATGGACTGCCGAGTCAAGCCAATTTCTATTCTCGATCTTTGTTCAACAAAGATAAAGTCTTGATCATGCACATATTCCTCATGTGGACATGGAATCTCTGCCGGGCCCAGGCCAGTCCTCGGTGTTCTTCACGATCGCGGGACTTACGAATTTACTGCTTGACATACATGATTGGAATGAAGAACTTATTCTTCAATTCTATGCGGCGCTGCATCACGGAGAATCTTTGAAGATGTGAACTCATGGGTGTTAGACTGGATGTGCGAAAACACTCACTACAAGGCACCGACAACTGAATTGCCCGTGCCCTACCACTCTGTAATCCACTTGATGGTGCTCGTTGTATCTACAACAAACAGAGCTTTCAAATCACTATATGCAAGTCTTGATGAAAGCCTTTGAAGTCAAGGCGAGCCCCAAGAACCAAATTCCTCGTCAAGGAATTGTTGTATATGCCTCGGACTGTCTATCGAGATTACAGCGAAGACAATGAGTCCTATCAAAGGCCACGACTCAAATGATGAAGAGTCGTTGGCATCATGAAGAATATGCTTTTCAATATCATTCATGGGGTTCCGTCAACTTCCATGATTTCTTCATGAGGACTACGGCAAACATTGCTATGTCACCTTTTGTTGAAGCCTTATGCCTTGGATTATGAGATTCATCGGGACAAGGTCTTCACTCAATTACAAGGCTGATACTACGAACCACTTTGGCTACTTGCCCCGATTGAAGTCCTCAAGCGGACATTTACCTCGGTGATGACAAGGGCAAGGCAATTGCTGTGATCGATGAAGGCACTTCGTCCATTGGATGGTCAGTTTAGCAAAGTTGCATCCTACTCCACCAATGATGACTACGCCACACATGACTCTGCCGCCAATACCTCGACCAAGCAAAGTCCTCAACCCACTTTGCACCGAGTGATGGTGATAAATGAGTTACTCCTCGATCTTCATCAAAAGTTGATCATAATCATAAATGGGTCAAGCGTCGGTTTGGTTCAATTCTTCACAACATGACCTCTACACACAATGCGAGTGAAGAAAAACCACTACTACCTCCATGAAGAACTTCAAGCGCTTACAGGCTGTTCTTTCTAATGTCTACTGTTGTGGAAGAAGCTGAAGACAATGGGTCTCAAGGAAGAATTTGACTGGTGCGCCTCCTCCAAGAAGAAATACAAGAAGGTCAAAGTTCCTTCCTTGGTGGCCAGCTCCTATTCTTCATCGCGAGGCAGATGAAAAATGAAGACTTGGGCGACAACTGCGGCGGGCCCTACTACGACAACCGACCCCAACAATCTGGGCGCTCTTTCATCAACAGAGAAATTCTTGAGGCGTTAGTCCTCGGTTTAAACCCTTTTGGTCATTCGATGACAAAGGGGAGAAATGTGAGTTAGTCTTCAAGCGGGTCTATTATATGGGCAAATTTTGTTAAGTTACAACTCTCGTTCTTCGAAACTTTTATTGGATCGAGTTGTAATCTTAAACCCGATGGTGCTCACGATACTTTTGATTACCTTTGAGCTCGATTCTCTTGATGCGTTATTTTGCATACTGTTCCTCATTAATGTTATTGCACATGCTGAATTTCATCCCTATGAAGAAAATCTGGGTTCCCAAGAAGTGCCTTGAAAGTCTTGGTGAATGTCCTCATGACACACACATGAAGAAAGGAACCCCAGATCAAACTCTTCATATGGACCAAATTCTTCATATGGATCCAAGTCCTCATCGGACCAAATTCCTCACGTGGATCAAATTCCTCAAAAGGATCAAAGTCTTCATATGATTATCATCGTGCTAACAACTCTGTTTACTTGAGGTAGAGCTAAGTGCTATGAATATTTGCATTATTCTTCAAACCAATATGTTCATAAGTCCTCGAAGAATTTCTGCTTATTCATATGCTTACCTAACCCCTCTTATGTGAAGCGAAATGGATTGGCCTCTATGCCACCATTCTCATATGGTGCTTTGAGTGATGAACTCTTTGCCACCCCTTGAGATGTGGGTGGTGAAGAAAAGGAACTAATCTCTTCTGCAGGGTCAGGTCTCCGGACATGCTTTTAAGCGTCTGAAGAATTTCTTTGGGGGCTGACAAAATGCACTGAAAGGCATGAGGCTAATCATGAAGAAATGAACTTTCATTTCTGCGTCCTCATACTACTTATACATTATCTTGGTGATGAAATTCATCGATGAAATTGATATCATATTCTTCAGCGATGAAGTATATGAGATGCGTAAGTTGCACTAATTCATCTCTGGGACCACAACCAGCCGTGTGTCTACTTGCAAAAGCTTGAGGAAGGCTGGCTATGGCATCGGCGACTTAGTCACATGAGGCATGAGGAATTTACTGCAGCTTGCGAAAAAGAAGCATGTCATTGGCATTGAAAATGTCAAATTCCTCAAGGATCACTTGTGTGGGGCTGTGAAGCTGGAAAAATGACCAAGGCCAAGCATCCGGCAAAGACTATCATGACCACTACTCGTCCATTGAATTGCTTCACATGGACCTCTTTGGTCCTAATCATTACTCAGCAGTCACTAATGATGCATCTCTATATGGCTTTGTTATTGTTGATGATTACTCTCGTTATACATGGGTACATTGTTACTTACAAAAATGAAGTGCAGGAAGTCTTGAAGCGATTTTCCTCGAGGGCTTCAACTAACTTTGGTGTGAAGATCGAGACACATCGGGGTGACAATGGGCTGAGTTCAAGAATTCGGTCTTGATGCCTATCTTGATGAACTTGGTATTACTCATGATTTATCTGCTCCCTATACTCCTCGGCAAAATGGCGTCGTGGGCGCAAGAACGAACTCTTGTTGAGATGGCTCGCACTATGCTTGATGAATACAAAGCGCCTAGTCGTTTTGGATTGATGCAATTGATCTGCGTGCCACATCATCAACAGTATATCTTCACAAATTCTTCAAGAAGACTGCCTATGAACTCCTCAGCGACAAGAAACCCAATGTGAGTTATTTCAAAGTCTTGATTGCTAAATGCTGGATTAGAGATCCTCATCACAATTCTAAATTTGCACGAAAGCACATGAAGGTTTTATGCTTGGTTACGGAAAGGACTAGCACACCTCTGAGTCTTCAACATCGCTCTTCACAAGATTGTTGATCTTTGTAGATGTGCGGTTTGATGAAACTAATGGCTGCAAAGAGCACCTATATACATGTTAGATGAACCAGCTCTGAGGAATCTATCAAGTTCAAAACAGCGAGGATGTCATTCCTCTTGAAGAATCTGCTGGCGAATTCATTCTGTCTGAAAAGCGTCGAGTGATGCACTGAAGATAATCTTTGAAGACAATGGTCTTTGAGGAAAATGCTGATCAAAGTCCTCGGCGACAACCAGCTCATCCTCGCGTTGCAAAACAAGTGCAAGTTGACAAGATCATCGATGACATTGAAGCGCGGAGTCCTCTCACACGCTCAAAAGCTTCACATTTATCTAACTTTTGTGGGCACTATGTTTTGTCTCTATCTGAGGCCCACTAAGGTAGATGAAGCATTTTGGAGACTGAGTGGATTCAGGCCATGCAAGAAGAATTACATCGATTCGAGCTCAACAATGTGCGGGAACTGGTTAGCGTCGAGATCCTGCAAGCATAATATCATTGGCACAAAGTGGATCTACCGCAACAAGCAAGATGAAAATGGCCTTGTGGTGAGGAATAAGCCCGACTTGTAGCTCAAGGCTACACACAGGTTGAAGGAATTGATTTGATGAAACTTTTGCACTGTTGCTAGACTTGAGGCTATTAGCATACTACTTGCTTATGCTAACCATCATAATATCACTTTATATCAAATGGATGTGAAAAGTGCCTTCCTCAATGGTAAGCTTGAGGAAGAAGTATATGTTGCTCAACCCCTAGGTTTGAAGATCCAAAGAATCCCGACAAAGTCTTGAGACTCAACAAGGCCCTCTATGGTCTCAAAGCAGGCCCCCAGGTGTGGTATGATACATTGAAGGAATTCTTCGTGAAGAATGGATTCACACCGGTTCACTCGACCCTACTCTCTTTACTAAATCATATGATGGTGAACTATTTGTGTGCCAAATATGTGTTGATGATATTATCTTTGGCTGTCTTGACCAGCGTTATAGTGATGAATTTGCCTATATGATGAGTGAAGAATATCAAATGTCTATAATGGGAGAGTTGAAATTCTTCTTAGGTCTTCAAATTAATCAACAACACAATGGCATATTCATATCTCGGAGAAATACCTCAAAGATGTCACGAAGAAATTCGGCATGCAAGATTGCAAAGGCGTCAAAATTCCTATACACACAAATGGCCATCAATGCCTTGATGAAAATGGTATTGACTTGATCACAAGGTATACGCTCCATGATTGGTTCTTTATTGTACTTATGTGCATCTAGGCCAGATATAATGCTTAGTGTTTGCATGTGTGCGATTTCAAGCTACAAGAAGGAATCACACCATAAGGCTGTGAAGCATATTCTTTGATATCTAGCTCACACACCAACACTAGGATTATGGTACCCCAAGGGCTCTACTTTTGATCTCATTGGATATTACGACTCGACTATGCTAGTGATCGTGTGGACATAAGTCAACATCTAGTACTTGTCATTTCCTCGGACGATCTTTGGTGCATTGGTCCTCGAAGAAGCAGAACTGCGTATCATCTCTGCGGAAGCTGAATACATTGCCGCTGGCTCTTGTTGTGCTCAATTGCTGTGGATGAAGCAAACTCTCAAGGACTACGGCATCAACGTGAAGAATGTGCCTCTCTACTATGACAATGAGAGTGCCATCAAGATTGCTCACAACCCAGTTCAGCATTCGAAGACAAAGCACATTCAGATTCGTCATCATTTTCTTCGTGATCATGTGTTGAAGGGCGACATCTCCATCGAGCATGTGAAGAATAAAGAACAACTAGCCGATATCTTCACAAAGCCCTTGGATGAGAAGAGATTTAGCAAGTTGCGGTGTGAGCTAAATATCTTAGAATCTTCGAATG
Organism: Aegilops longissima; assembly: GCA_021605205.1. Classification (NCBI taxonomy): domain Eukaryota; kingdom Viridiplantae; phylum Streptophyta; class Magnoliopsida; order Poales; family Poaceae; genus Aegilops; species Aegilops longissima. The sequence continues at coordinate 15,933 of JAHIAM010002863.1, forward strand.
TTCTTTGAAAGGGACACACATCCTGACACTTATGCAAAATTGATGACTTAGATGTGCAACACATGAAGAAAGCGTTTTCTTCAATCAATGAAGAATAACACTCTAAGTGTGAAGAAATTAACGAAGAATTTGATTCTCGAACCCTCGACAATTATGCGGTGTCTGAAATCATCATTCTTATCTGATGGGTCACACCACCACCAAAGTTGAAAATCTTCAATTTGAGTTTTCCTCAGTTTTTGAAATTCTTGAGTTTTCAAATTCTTCAACTTTGCAAAATCTTCACTATTTCGTCGTTTTTCTTCATTGGCGATATATATATATGGGTTTATGTCCTCTACAACATTCACTTATGGCTATTTCTTCAAGTTGCTTTTTACGCTAAGTGAATGTGATGGGACCCTTCCCCATCTATGTTATACTCAACACTATCTATTCACAAATTCTTCATGTCGTTCTATTTGAAACTTGTTCAAAATCTTCTTGTGTCCTTGTCATTTGAAAAAATTGCGAGCGGAACTTTAAAACTGATCTTATCAAACTTTCGTTTTTGCCGCTCAAACCGTTCCGCATCCATGATAGATTTATCTATTCACCCATGATCTAACACAATCTCCACTTCTCGATGCGTGGGTGACACATGTCAGCGAATGAGAAGGGTGAGAACACGTTAGTCCCAAATCTTGAGCGAACAGTTTTTCACCGTGGCTATATACCCCTCTCCCTTCCTCACTTCCTTTACTCCGCTCGACGCTCTCTCTCGCTCGAGCTTCTCAAACCCTAACGCCGCTTCGCCATCGTCGCGGTGAGGAAAAGCTTCCTTGCCTCGACCTCGTCGTGTAAAGTACTCAGCGCCGACCATGGAAATCTTCACTCCATTGCCGCCGTAGCTGTCTTCCTCCGCCAAGTTAGGCGTGGAAGATCTAACGAACGAACTTCCATCTGTTCTTCTCAGTTAAATCGTGTTCTTCACTTTGGGTAATTAAAAGTTACTTTTATTACCGCTTTGATTCTCAAACCTTCTGAAAATCTTCAAAGGTGTTTATTCTTCAAATCTTCACACATATGAACACCTCAAACAAAATATGCTCTTGATTCGTTTCTCTAAGCAATGATTTTCTTCAAGATTCCTCAATTGTGTGGATCCTCGATCTATACAACTCTGGAACCTAAGACAAAGATAAACTTAGTGAAATTCTTCAAGGCTCATCTGGTCAAAATTCCTCAAACTAGTTCTTTTTGAAAAACCTTACGAGAGCATATGACCTCTCCAAATTCCTCACAACTATACTCTATTCACGGGTACTCATGTCGCTGCTGAATCACTAGGTTCTCATCACCTTAACTCATTTGCAGCATCCTCGAAGAAAAGTTGCATACATCTTCAGAGAATTCAATTGTTCAAATTCCTCATTTGAAGAATATGGCGAGAAGGAAAGAAGCCTCGAGAAAGGAGGAAAGAGGCTGAGGTCATGACTGCGTTTGAGATTCTGAGGAAATCTATGCTGATTATTGCACTGATGAAGCGAGTTGGCAAAGAAAACAAAATCAGCACAAGGTGCGCATTCAAAGATTGAGCGGAGATGGGCAAGGAATGGAGAATCTGGATATGTTACTCCAAAGTACATGAAGAATTACGCTCTCAATCCTCCATGCCCAAGAGCTCCATTGGCTTTGGTCAAAAGCGACCCCTGACCATCATCAAGCGTGGTGACCCCCACCGACATCAAGGTGCGCATTCAAAGATTGAGCGGAGATGGGCAAGGGAATGGAGGAGTACAGATATGTTACTCCAAAGTACATGAAGAAATCGCTCTCAATCCTCCATGCCCAAGAGCTCCATTGGCTTTGGTCAAGAAGTGACCCCACCGACATCAAGCGTGGTGAGGACTTTCTGAAGAATGGGCCAGCGCCAAGCCAAATTGCAAGACAAGCCAGCAGGCGGTGAGGAAATTTAATGAGAACTCTACTCTACTGCTTTGCTGAGGCCTCTGTCAAGCCAAGAAAATCTATGGCAAAGCCCTTTTACAAGCCAAGTGCTTCACCAGCAGTGCCCTCACGGCCAAGTTCCTCAGTTGTGCCCTCACGGCCAATTCCTCATGCTGCTCCTGCTCCTCCCAAATCCTCGGCTCCTCCCAAGTCCTCAACAGCTCCTACAAAATCCTCGTGAGTTCAGACAAAGTCCTCGGCTTTTGTGCATCTAGCCACGTGCCAAAGGACTGCAAGCATCTCCATTGCCTCGGTGTTTGACAAGTTCCTCAGTGACACCAAATTCTTCATCTGCCCGACTCTGCTTTGAAGACTAAGGCCACAATTGGGCGAGGTCCTCGGCCAAGTCCCAGAAAAAGCAGGTCGCCTTCCAGAGCCACTGAAGATGATGAGGCTAATGATGATGAACTTGCGGAAATCATCGAGACCCGCCAAGAAAGGGCCGCTAGAGCCAAAGGCACACACAATAGCTTCTTGTTGGATCAAAGCGATCCTAGATTACATTGATCTCGGCACAAGGAACCAAACACTCATATGCACGACTTCAAGTTAACACAGCCAAAGTCACATATCGACTCATTTCATCCAGAGGAGAAATGAAAATTTAAACGGCGGAGAGATCAAGAAATCGCGATGCGAGAAAGGAGAAGCTGCGAAGAAAAAGCGTTGTCAAGATGACAAGCTGAAGAACTTATCAAGATGCAAGCTGACATCAAAGCCCTCGGCGACAAATTTGACTACTATTATGCTGATTGGCAAGGAGCCAAAGTCAGATTCGTCAACTGACGAAGAAATTCACCAATGTTGCAGCTAGCGCAACAAGAAATTCCTCGGTGGAGCCTCGGCTCAACCGGTGAAGCTGTCCGGCACCGTTGATGAAGTTCAGGCTGCTTGATGACAATGCTAGTTCGGGGTTGATGACTCCATTCGGCCATTGAAGAAATTGCGGGGCATCCACTAGTAGTGCGCTGAAGAAGCTGAAGGAATCGAGCAAGCTGCATCGATTCTTTGAGGAAAATCAACCAGATTCCTCGGCTCCTCCTGCGCCTACACCAACTCCAATCCTTCATCTACATCGGATGTGAAGACCAAGGCTGCGAGCGAGCTGCGGTGAAGAAAGCGGAAAGCATCAGTTGCGTCAAATTCTTGACTGCGAAGAAGATGAAAGCCAATGACCAGCTCTTTTGAAAATCCTATTGATGCTTGTTCCAATTTCCTCCATGCCATCAAGGACCTTGTTCCTTTTGGTGAAGATTATGACATCCCAAGCGGATCGATGAAGAAGATCATTCTGCTGCTTCGTCGAGCAGATTGATGAAGAAATTGAAGTGGAAGCTATCCCTTCAACCCCAATCATTTCCTCGCCTATGCCTCGGTTCACAGTTGAAGAGGCGGTGTTGAGAAATTGAAGAAGATGTGGACATTGGAAGCACAAGCGCTAGTGATGAGCGATGACTTTTGGGAAAGTCGGCATCCAAATTCTCCACTCTTCACCCCAATTCAACAGATTCCTCGGTCCCTGCTCCAGCAGTTCAAATGGGCTCTGAAGAAACTCATCCCACTTCATCGTCCATGAAGAAATTCCAGCCACTAGCTGACGATGAACCTGCTTCTGCTGATCCTCGGGCACTTTTGTAGAGAACAAGAAATTCCTCGGCTGAAGAACCTGAGATTGCAATTCAGAGTCGTGATGCAACTCCTTGACACTCCATTGCCAAAGCCAAAGAATCCTTTCTCAGCAAAGCAAAAGTTCAAAGGCTGAAGATTTCTTGGCGACGCGTATTCTTCACGATTACAATCCATATGATTACGCTGCGCGCATAAGGAAGGCGTTTATGGACTGCCAGTCAAGCCAATTTCTATTCTCGGTCTTGTTCAACAAAGATAAAGTCTTGATCATGCACATATTCCTCATGTGGACATGGAATCTCTGCCGGGCTTGAGCCGGTCCTCGGTGTTCTTCACGATCGGGACTTGAATTTCTGCTGACATACATGATTGGAATGAAGAACTTATTCTTCAATTCTATCATGACGCTGCACATCACGGAATCTGAAGATGTGAACTCATGGGTGTTAGGCTGGATGTGAAAACACTCACTACAAGGCACCGACAACTGAATTGCCGTGCCCTACCACTCTGTAATCCACTTGATGGTGCTCGTTGTATCTACAACAAACTGAGCTTTCAAATCACTATATGCAAGTCTTGATGAAGCCTTTGAAGTCGGGGCAGGCCCAAGAACCAAATTCCTCGTCAAGGAATTATTGTATGTGCCTCGGATTTGTCTATCGAATTACAGCGAAGACAATGAGTCCTATCAAAGGCCACGACTCAAATGATGAAGAAGTCGTTGGCATCATGAAGAATATGCTTTTCAATATCATTCATGGGGTTCCGTCAACTTCCATGATTTCTTCATGAGGACTCGGCAAACATTGCTATGTCACCTTTTGGCTGAAGCCTTATGCACCTTGGATTATGAGATTCATCGGGACAAGGTCTTCACTCAATTACAAAGGCTGATACTACGAACCACTGCAGCTACTTGCCCCGATTGAAGTCCTCAAGCGGACATTTACCTCGGTGATGACAAGGGCAAGGCAATTGCTGTGATCGATGAAACACTTTCGTCCATTGGATGGTCGGTTTAGCAAAGTTGCATCCTACTCCACCAATGATGACTCGCCACACATGACTCTGCGCCAATACCTCGGCCAAGCAAAGTCCTCAAGCCCTTTGCACCGGGGTGATGGTGATCGTGAGTTACTCCTCGGTCTTCATCAAAGGTTGATCGCAATCATAAATGGGTCAAGCGTCGGTTTGGTTCAATTCTTCACAACATGACCTCTACACACAATGCGGTGAAGAAAAACCACTACTACCTCCATGAAACCTTCAAGCACTTTTGGGCTGTTCTTTCTAATGTCTGTTGTGGAAGAAGCTGAAGACAATGGGTCTCAAGGAAGAATTTGGTGATGCACCTCCTCAGAAGAAATACAAGAAGGTCAAAGTTCCTTCCTTGGTGGCCAGCTCCTATTCTTCATCGCGAGAGCCAGATGAAAATGAAGACTTGGGCGACAACTGCGGCAGGCCCTACTCGACAACCGACCCCAACAATCTTTGGCGCTCCTTCATCAACAGAAATTCTTGAGGCGTTAGTCCTCAGTTTCGACCCTTTTGGTCATTCGATGACAAAGGGGGAGAAATGTGAGTTAGTCTTCATGCGGGTCTATTATATGGGCAAATTTTGTTAAGTTAGAACTCTCGTTCTTCCGAAACTTTTATTGGATCGAGTTGTAATCTTAAACCCGATGGTGCTCACGATACTTTTGATGCCTTTGAGCTCGATTCTCTTGATCGTTATTTTGCATACTGTTCCTCATTAATGTTATTACCGCATGCTGAATTTCATCAAGCACCATATTTCATCATGCATTTCAAATTCTTCATATTATATGTCAAATCGTGTATGAATTATAAGATATAAGGGAGATCTCCATGATTCAACTCTTCAAATGTGCATTGCCTCAAAAGCAAATTCCTCACTATGCACATCTTGGGGAGTTCTTCTATATCTTGCAATCAAATTCCTCAATATCGGTTGTTACACTTCATATGTTTATCCCGTTGAAAACTTAACCTATATTGTCATCAATCACCAAAAGGGGAGATTGTAAGTGCATCAAGTGCCCTTAGTGATTTTGGTGTATTGAAGACTTATAGGTTAAGGGACTAATGTGTTTATGAGTGTACGGGTCTATAATTCTATGAGGGAGTTTGATATTCTGAGAGAAATCGACCCTAAAATTTCAAACTCCTCATAGACTTATAGACCTGTAGACCTGTGTACACTCACAAACACATTAGTCCCTTAACCTATAAGTCTTCAATACACCAAAATCACTAAGGGGCACTTGATGCACTTACAATCTCCCCCTTTTTGGTGATTGATGACAATATAGGTTAAGTTTTCAACGGGGATAAACATATGAAGTGTAACAACTGATATTGAGGAATTTGATTGCAAGATATAGAAGAACTCCCCCTGAAGATGTGCATAGTGAGGAATTTGCTTTTGAGGCAATGCACATTTGAAGAGTTGAATCATGGAGATCTTCCCTTATATCTTATAATTCATACACGCATTTGACATATAATATGAAGAATTTGAAATGCATGATGAAATATGGTGCTTGATGAAATTCACATCGTGCAATAACATTAATGAGAGCAGGCATGCAAAATAGCATCAAAGAATCGAGGCTCGATTGCATCAAAAGTATCGAGCACCATCGGGTTTAAGATTACAACTCGATCAATAAAAGTTTAGGAAGAGCGAGAGTTCTAACAACAAAATTTGCCCATATAATAGACCAGCGTGAAGACTAACTCATTTCTCCCCTTTGTCATCGAATGACCAAAAGGTCGGCGAGGACTAGCATACGAAGAATTTCAAGTTGATGAAGGGCGCTTGACATTGTTAGGGTCGGTTGTAAGTAGTAGGGCCTGCCGCGAGTGTCGTCCAAGTCTTCATTTTCATCGGTGTCTCGCGATGAAGAATAGGAGCTAGCCTCCAAGGAAGGAACTTTGACCTTCTTGTATTTCTTGGAGGAGGAGTGCAGACCAGTCAAATTCTTCCTTGAGACCCATTGTCTTGATTCTTCCGCTGGCTGTAGACATTAGAAAGAACAGCCAGTGCGTTTGAAGGTTTCATGGAGGTAGTAGTGGTTTTCTTCCTTTGCATTGTGTGTAGAGGTCATGTTGTGAAGAATTGAACAAGCGGCTTGACCCATTTATGATTGCGATCAACCTTTTGATGAAGGCGAGGAGTAACTCACGATCGGTCATCACCACAGGTCTTGATGGCTTGAGGACTTTGCTTGGTGAGGTATTGGCGGCAGATTCATGTGTGGCGAGTCATCATTGGTGGAGTAGGATGCAGCTTTGTGAAAGCTGACCATCCAATGGGCGAAGTGCCTTCATCGATCCTTTGCAATTGCCTTGCCCTTGTCATCGGTGAGGTAAATGTCCGTTTGAGGACTTCAATCGAGGGCAAGTAGCTGCAGTGGTTGAGTATCAACCTTGTAATTGGTGAAGACCTTGTCTGATGAATCTCATAATCAAGGTGCATAAGGCTTCAGCTCAAAAGGTGGCATAACAATGTTTGCGAGTCCTCATGAAGAAATCATGGAAGTTGGCCGGGAGCGCCATGAATGATATTGAAAAGCATATTCTTCATGATGCCAATGACTTCTTCATCATTTGAGTCGTGGCCTTTGATAGGACTCATTGTCTTCGTCGAATCGATAGGCAGTCGAGGCACATACAATAATTCCTTGGCGAGGAATTTGGTTCTTGGGGCCTGCCACGACTTCAAAAGCTTCATCGGCACTTGCATATAGTGATTTGAAAGCTCAGGTTCGTTGTAGATACAACGAGCACCATCAAGTGGAGGACCAGTGGTAGAGCGCGAAGCAATTCAGATTCTTGGTGCCTTGTAGTAGTGTTTTCGGACATCAAGTCTAACACCCATGAGTTCACATCTTGGCGTCTCCGGTGATGTGTAGCGTTGCATAGAATTGAAGAATAAGTTCCTCATTCCAATCGAGATGTCGGTGCAGAAATTTAGAAGTCTGCATCGTGAAGAACAACGAGGTGGCTTGAAGCTGGCAGAGATTCCATGTCCACATGAGGAATATGTGCATGATCGAAGACTTTGTCTTTGTTGAGCGACGAGGAATAGAAATTGGCTTGGTGGCGGTCGAGCGCCTCTTCCTTATGCGAGCAGAATCATATGGATTGTAATTAGTGAAGAATACGTGCTGCTTGAAGAAATCTTCAGCCTTGAACTTTTGCTTTGTTGAGAAGGATTCTTTGGCTTTGGCGGTGGAGTGTCGATGAGTTGCATCAAGACCTCTGGAATCGCAATCTCGGGTTCTTGGTTGAGAATTTCTTGTTCCTCTACATGTGCGATCGAGGATCGGCAATGCGGAGTTCATCGGCGCTAGTGGCTGGAATTTCTTCATGGACGAGATGAAGTGGGATGAGTTTCTTGAGCCCATTTGAGCTGTTGGAGCGGGGTGAGGAATCTGTTGAATTGGGGTGAAGAGTGGAGAATTTGGATCTTGACTTTCCCAAAGTCATCGTTCATCCTTGGCGTTATGCTTCCAATGTCCACATTTCAATTTCCTCAACACGGCCTCTTCGTGTGTGCTGAGGCATAGGTGAGGAAATGATTGGGGTGGAAGGGATAACTTCCACTTCAATTTCTTCATCAATCTGCTCTGACGAAGCAGCAGAATGATCTTCTTTATCAGATCCGCTTGGGTCTCATAATCTTCACCAAAAGGAACAAGGTCCTTTGATGGAATTGAGAAATTGGAACAGCATCAATAGGATTTTCAAAAGAGCTAGTCATTGTCTTCATCTTCTTCAGGGCTGAAGATTTTGAAGTAGCAGATGCTTTCCGTTTCTTCACTGCAGCTCGTTCTGCAGCCTTGGTCTTCTTAACATCTGATGCAGATGGAAGGATTGGAGTTGGTGTAGGCGCGAGGGGTGAGGAATCTGGTTGATTTTCTTGGTATGGCGAGTCTGATTTCTCGACTTCTTGAGTTTCTTGAGCGCACCACAAGTGGATGCCTGGCAATTTCTTCGGTGGTGGAATGGAGTCATCAGCCTGGAACTAGCATTGTCATCAGCGGCCTGAACTTCATCGATGGTCTTGGCATGTTCTTGATCGGTGGTGAGGCTCGACTGAGGAATTTCTTGTTGCGTTGGGGCTGCAACATTGGTGAATTCTTCATCGGGTTGTGAATCGACTTTGGCTCTTTGCCAATCAGCATAATAAGTCAAATTTGTCGTTTGAGGTCTTTGGCGTCGGCTTGCATCTTGATAAGTTCTTGATTGTCATCTTGACAACGTTTTTCTTCAGATTTCTCCTTTCATCTGCGATTTCTTGATTTCTCTGGCGTTTCAAATTTCCATTTCTCCTCTTGGATGAAATGAGTCAACATCATTACTTTGGCGGTGTCAACTTGAAGTCGAGGCATAGGAGTGTTTGGGTCCTTGTGCGAGAGATCAATGTAATCTAGGATCGCTCTTGGATCCAACGGTGACGCGGTGTGCCTTTGGCTCTAGCAGCCCTTTCTTGGCGGTCTCGATGATTTCCATAAGTTCATCATCATCAGCCTCATCATCTTGGTGGCTCTGGGAAGTTGACCTGTTTCTTCTTGGGACTTGGCGAGGACCTCGTCCGGTGTGGCCTTAGTCTTGAGAGTCGGGCGGATGAAGAATTTGGTGCGGTGAGGAACTTCTTTGAAACACGAGAGCAATGGAGATGCATGATCCTTTGTACGTGGCGGATGCACAGTGATGAGGACTTTGTTGGGCTGCTGAGGATTTTGTAGGGCCGAGGATTTGGGAGGGGCTGGGCAGCATGAGGAATTGGCCGTGAGGGGCGCAGTTGAGAACTTGGCCATGAGGGCCTTTGTTGGTGAAACACTTGGCTTGTGTGCGGGCTTCTTTGCCATAGATTTTCTTGGCAGCGAGAGGCCTCGGTGGCAGCAGCGATGCGAGTCCTCATTAAATTTCCTCCTTGCCTCGTTGGCTTGTCTTGCCAATTTGGCTTGGCGCTTGGCCCATTCTTGGGAAAGTCCTCACTGCGCTTGATCTTTGGTGGGGTGACTTCTTGACCGGTGCCAATGGAGCTCTTGGGCATGGAGGATTGAGCAAATTTCTTCATGTACTTTGGAGTTACATATCTGTACTCCCTCCATTCCTTGCCCATCTCCGTTCAATCCTTTGAATGTGCACCTTGCGCTGATTTTTGTTTTCTTTGCCAAACTCGGCTTCATCGGTGTGCAATAATCAGCATATATTTCCTCGGGAATCTCAAGCATAATCATGACCTCGGGCCTCTTTCCTCCTTTACGTGGCTTCTATCATACATCCATATTCTTGGTGAGGAATTTGAACAATCAATTCTCGAAGAAGTATGCAACTTTTATTAGAGAGCAGCTGCAAATGAGTTAAGTTGATGAGAACCTAGTGATTCAGCGGCGGACATGAGTACTGTGAGCAGAGTATAGTTGCGAGGAATTTGGAGAGGTCATATGCGTTCTCGAAGGTTTTCAAAAGAACTAGTTTGAGAATTTGACGGATGAGCCTTGAAGAATTTCACTAAGCGATCTTTGTCTTAGGTTCGAGTTGTATAGATCGAGGATCCACACAATTGAGGAATCTTGAAGAAAATCATTGCTTAGAAAGCGAATCAAGAGCATATTTTGTTTGAGGTGTTCATATGTGTGAAGATTTGAAGAATAAACACCTTTGAAGATTTTCGGAAGGTTTGAGAATCAAAGCGAGTAATAAAAGTAACTTTTAATTACCGAACTGAAAACACGACAAGCGAGAAGAACAGATGGGAAGTTCGTCAGTTAGATCTTCCGCCCTAACTTCGGCGGAGGAAGATAGCTCGGCGGCGGCGGGTGAAGATTTCATGATCGGTAGCGAATCGACGGCTGACGTGAGTCGAAGCGATGAAGCTCTTCCTCACGGCTGACGATGGAGTAGCGGCGGCGCTAGGGTTTGAAGCTCGGCGAGAGAGAGAGCGGTCGGCGGAGTAAAGGAAGTGAGGAAGGGAGAGGGGTATATATAGCCACGGTGAAAACTGTTACAGCCGAAGATTTTGGGATGACGTTCCTGACCCTTCTCATTAAACTTGACATGTGTCACCCGTCTTGAAAAGTGGAGATTGTGTTAGATCATGGGTGAATAGATAAATCTATCGTGGGATGCGGAGCGGTTTGGCGGCAAAAGCGAAAGTTTGGATAAGATCAGTTTAAAGTTCCGTTCGCAATTTCTTCAGCTGACAAGGACACGGTGAAGATTTTGAACAAGTTTCAAATAGAAGCACATGAAGAATTTGTAATATATTGGGTTGAGTATAGCATAGAGGGAAGGGTCGATCACATTCACTTAGCGAAAAAGCGACTTGAAGAAATAGCCATAAGTGAATCTTGTAGGACATAAACCCATATATATATATAGCCAATGAAGAAAACAACGGAAATAGTGAAGATTTTGCAAAGTTGAAGAATTTGAAAAACTAAAGAATTTCAAAAACTGAGGAAAAACTCAAATTGAAGATTTTCAACTTTGGTGGTGGCGTGACCCACCGTATAAGAATGATGATTTCAAACACCGCATACAATTGTCGTAGGATTCTGAGAATCAAATTCTTCATTAATTTCTTCACACTTAGAGTGTTATTCTTCATTGATTGAAGAAAAAGGTTTCTTCATGTGTTGCACATCTAAGTCATCAATTTTGCATAAGTGTCAGGATGTGTGTCCTTTTCAAAGAACATTCGAAGATTCTAAGATATTTAGCTCACACCGCAACTTGCTAAATCTCTTCTCATCCAAGGGTTTTGTGAAGATATCGGCTAGTTGTTCTTGGTCTTCACATGCTTGATGGAGATGTAAGCCCTTCAACACATGATCACGAAGAAAATGATAGCGAATCTGAATGTGCTTTGTCTTGAGTCTGAGGCTGGGTTGTGAGCAATCTTGATGGCACTCTCATTGTCACGATGAGAGGCACATTCTTCACGTTGATGCCGTAGTCCTTGAGAGTTTGCTTCATCCACAGCAATTGAGCACAACAAGAGCCAACAGCAATGTATTCAGCTTCGCGATGAAGCGGTGATCTGTGATTCATTTCTTGAGGACCAACGGACCAAAGATCGTCAGAAATGACAAGTACAGATGTTGACTTGCGGTCCACACGATCACCGGCATAGTCGAGTCAGAATATCAATGAGATCAAAAGTAGAGCCCTTGGGGTACCATAATCCTAGTGTTGGTGTGTGAGCTAGATATCGAAGAATATGCTTCACAACCTTATGGTGTGATTCCTTGGTGTAGCTTGAAATCGGGCACACATGCAAACACTAAGCATTATATCTGGCCTAGATGCACATAAGTACAATAAAGAACCAATCATGGAGCGGTATACCTTGTGATCGAAGTCAATACCATTTTCATCAGTGCATAGATGGCCATTTGTGGGCATAGGAATTTTGATGCCTTTGCAATCTTGCATGCCGAATTTCTTCAGGACATCTTTGAGTTATTTCTCCTGAGATATGAATATGCCATTGTGTTGTTGACGAATTTCAAGACCTAAGAAGAATTTCAATTCTTCCATCATAGACATTTGATATTCTTCACTCATCATATAGGCAAATTCATCACTATAACGTTGGTCAGTACAGCCAAAGATAATATCATCAACATATATTTGGCACACAACCAGTTCACCATCATATGATTTAGTAAAAAGAGTAGGGTCGAGTGAACAGGGTGTGAAGCCATTCTTCACGAAGAATTCCTTCAATGTATCATACCACCCGTAGAAACTGTTTGAGACCATAGGGCCTTGTGAGTCTGAAGACTTTGTCGGGATTCTTTGGATCTTCAAACCTGTGTATAGCCTTGAGCTACAAGTCATGCCTTATTCCTCACCACAAGGCCATTTTCATCTTGCTTGTTGCGGTAGATCCACTTTGTGCCAATGATATTATGCTTGCGAGGATCGGGCGTTTGACCAGTTCGAGACATTGTTGAGCTCGAGCGATGTAATTCTTCTTGCATGGCCTGAATCCACTCGGGCTCGAAATGCTTCATCTACCTTAGTGGGCTCTGTGATAGAGACAAAAGCATAGTGCCCACAAAAGTTAGATAAATGTGAAGCTTTTGAGCATGTGAGAGGACTGGCGCTTCAATGTCATCGATGATCTTGTCAACTTGCACTTCTTTTACCAGCGAGGATGAGCTGGTTGTCGTCGAGAATTTGATCAACATTTTCTTGATACCATTTTCTTGACATTATCTTCGGTGCATCAGCTCGGCGTTCTTGGCGTCTGAGGAATGAATTCTTGATTGATTCTTGATGGGAATGACATCCTCGATTGCCTTGAACTTGATAGATTCCTCGGGGCTGGTTCATCTAACACGAAGGTAGGTGCTCTCTTTGCGAGCCATTAGTTTCATCGAACCGCACATCTGATATCAACAATCTTGTGAAGAGCGATGTTGAAGACTCTGTAGGTGTGCGAGTCCTTTCCGTAACCAAGCATAAAACCTTCATGTGCTTTCGGTGCAAATTTAGCATTGTGATGAGGATCTCTAATCCAGCATTTAGCACCGAAGACTTTGAAATAACTCACATTGGGTTTCTTGTCAGTGAGGAGTTCATAGGCAGTCTTCTTGAAGAATTTGTGAAGATATACTCTGTTGATGATGTGCATGCGGTATCAATTGCATCAATCCAAAAGCGACTAGGCGTTTTGTATTCATCAAGCATAGTGCGAGCCATCTCAACAAGAGTTCATTCTTGCGCTCCACGACACCATTTCTTTGAGGTGTATAGGGGCAGATAACTCATGAGTAATACCAAGTTCATCAAGATAGGCATCAAGACCGAATTCTTGAACTCAGTTCCATTGTCACTCTGATGTATGCGATCTTCACACCAAAGTTAGTTGAAGCCCTCGAGGAAAATCGTTTGAAGACTTCTGCACTTCATTTTGTAAGTAACAATGTGTACCCATGTGTATGAGAGTAATCATCAACAATAACAAAGCCATATAGAGATGCATCATTAGTGACTGCTGAGTAATGATTAGGACCAAAGAGGTCCATGTGAAGCAATTGAATGGGCGAGTAGTGGTCATGATAGTCTTATTTGGATGCTTGGCCTTGGTCATTTTCCAGCTTCACGGGCTCCACACAAGGGATCCTTGAGGAATTTGACATTCTCAATGCCAATGACATGCTTCTTCTTATGGCGTGTGCAAATTCCTCATGCTGCGTGACCAAGTAAATCGATGCCATAGCCAGCCTATACGAAGCTTTTGCAAGTAGACACCACGGCTGGTTGTGGTCTGTAGAGAAATCAACAATATACAAGTCTCCTCTCCTAAAGCCTTGAAGACTTTGGAATTGTCGACTTCCATGATCACAACACAGCGATACTTGCCAAAGACAACAACATATCAAGATCACAAAGCATTGAGGTGACATGAGGTTGTATCCTAAGGACTCAACAAGCATGACTTTGTCCATGTGTATGTCATAGAGATGTAACCTTACCAAGACCCGATACGACTTTTGCCTTTGTCGGCCAAAGATGATATGCTTGAGATGTGGCGGTGATAAGGAGCATCCATCAATAGATTCTTGTCACCGGTCATGTGATTTGTACATCCACTATCGAGGACCCACTCATTGGCTTTGGGTTGATCATCCTGCGGATGAATTAGTGCAACTTACGATCTCATATACTTCATCGGTGAAGAATATGATATCAAGTTCATCGAATGAATTTCATCGAGCGATATAACGAGATAAGAAGTATGAGGGCGTGTGAAATGAAAGTTCATTTCTTCATGATTAACTGCGTCCTTTCGAGCATTTTGTCGGGCCCCACAAATTCTTGAGACGTTAAAACACATCGGAGACTGACCTGAGAAGAGGTTAGTTCTTTTCTTCACAACCCACATCGAAGGGGTGGCAAAGAGTTCATCACTCTGCGAGCACCATATGAGAATGGTGGCATAGAAGCCATCCATTTCGTTTCACATAAGAGGGTTAGGGTAAGCATATGAATAAGCGGAGAAATTCTTGAAGACTTATGAACATATTGGTTTGAAGAATAATGCACATATTCATAGCCCTTAGCTCTACCCTCGAAAAGAGTTGTTATACGATAAAAATCATATGAGGACTTTGATCCTTTTGAGGAATTTGATCCACGTGAGGAATTTGGTCCGTATGAGGACTTGGATCCATATGAAGAATTTGGTCCATATGAAGAGTTTGATCTGGATTTCCTTTTCTTCACAGGTGGTGTCATGAGGACATTCACCTGAAGACTTTCAAGGCACTTCTTGGGAACCTAGATTTTCTTCATAGGGGAACCGTTCCTGCAGTTAGTGCCAACATATCTAGCAAATACTTCACCATTCTGATTTTTGAACAGTTTATAGTTGGAGTCAAATGACTCAAAGAAGAATGAGGAGATTCGCATGTAAAGCCCGATAAGTTAGATGGATCAACTGGAGGTCCCTTTGACAACCCATGAGGTTTTGGGATCTTGCTCGGGCTTCAATATGTTCCATCGACATTGAGTTTCCTCTCAAAGGCAATACCCTCTTTCCTAGGGTTTACTGTTGAGGATCTGCTTTATAAGCACATCACAAAAGT
The DNA here is from genome assembly GCA_021605205.1 of Aegilops longissima. Lineage (NCBI taxonomy): Eukaryota > Viridiplantae > Streptophyta > Magnoliopsida > Poales > Poaceae > Aegilops > Aegilops longissima. The sequence goes on from JAHIAM010002863.1 coordinate 31,193, forward strand.
CGATGCCCTTTGAGGCTTTTGTACATGCGTGTCATGTACAATTCCTTCAACCTGCATCGTCGGTGATACTAGCAATGTCCTCGGATGAGGAATTAGTGATAGCGAGGCAGGTGAAGAATTTATGATTGAAGCATTTGAACATTGGTGAAGAATTAGCGATTCACGTTCAATGCACTTTAAGCATGGAGGAACAAATTCTTCACGAGAAGCGCTGATTTGTTGAGCAAGTAATGAATCGCGCTACTTCTGAAGATCTTCATAACTCACTCTTAGCTTCTCAAGATCTTGCTTTCTTTGAAGAAATTCATAAGAAAGTTTCTCATGATAAGACAAGAGAGTGTTATGATGACCTTGAAGGCTGTCAAACCTAGAATGAAGTCTCTGAAGATTTTCAGTCAGGGCTTTAGTGCGATCCATTTCTTCACCTAACGTATCATCACTTTTACCTAATATGTTTTGAACCTTTTCCAAGGCATGTTGTTGTTTGGTGGCAATACAAACAAGCTTGGTATAGCTAGGTTCAAGATCATCATCAGATCCATCATCATCAGATTCATAGTCACTAAACTCATATGAGGAACATTGGTTACCTCGTCACCCTTTGCCATGAGACATGATCACGAAGATGATGATTACGGTTCGAAAGTCATCGTTTGAGAGATTCCTTGAAGTCCTCAAACCAAGGATCATAGCGGGTTCGATGACCTTCATAGGCGTCGAGATTCAGTCCGAGATAAACCGCATTGCAAAGATGCATAATGCGCTGAATTCATCTCTAGATAGGCGAGGAGCAGATGATATCCTTCGCCATGATGTCAAGGCGAGTGTATTTGCGAATATCATCTGCGTTCACCGTCTTGCATAGATCGATAAGACCAATTTGATGACGATCCACAGCTCGCGATCCATTGCCATGGCGCTTCCTCGTCATGGCCTTCCACTTGGGATAATCATGACCGTCAAGGATAGGGCATGTCACTTTCTTCATACTGCGGTCGGCATAACTAAAACTCGGTGGTTAAACCAAAATCACCGAGAACAAGGAGTACCTTGCTCGATACCAATTGAAAGTCGTTATATCGACTAGAGGGGTGAATAGGCGATTTTTATGAATTCTTCAATGAGGAATTATCGGTGAGAAATTCCTAATTGAAGAACTACTACTGACAGAATAAGTACTCGAAGTAAGAATAAGAGAATCACGGACATGGTCATCATGATGAAATGAAGACAATCAAAGAATCTGAAAAGCGTAAACACGAGGATAGCACAAGGCGAAGACAAGCGGTGAAGAAATTGAACTTAGGAAATTGAGAAAGTCTTCAGTCAAAGTCTTCAAACACATATATGAATGAACACTCAACACAATAATGAAGAAATGAAAGAGTTGAGGAAATAGAACAAGTTTGGTTGGTGAAAACAATGATTTGGTAGACCAGTTCAACTTCTTTGTCTCGGTTATGCGTCTGGTTGGGCGGTGAGTATTTAAACTCGAGGACACACGGTCCGGACACCCAGTCGTTGAGCCGCAGCTCGGGACACCAAGTCCTCTCCGTATTCTCCTTGAACAAAGGTCACATAGACCTCGTCCAATCACTCGTGGTAAGTCTTCAGGCGACTTCCAAACCTTCATAGACTTGGTCACTCGGCGATCCACAATTCCTCTTGGATGCTCTAGACCATGGCGCCTAACCGTCTGGAAGAAGCACAGTCTTCAAAGGTAACAAGCATCGGATCACATGGGATCAATCTCTTGATGATGCTCAATCACTTTGGGTTTATAGGGGTTTGGTTTTGGGTTTTCCTCACTCGATGATTTTCGCTCAAAGTCCTCGGAGGATGGGTTGCTCTCAAATCACAAGTGTCAAGTTCTCTAGGAGCAGCCAGCCAGCTAGTGGTTGTGAAGGCTATTTATAGCCTGAGGAGCAGCCCGACATGATAAGACATAAATGCCCTTCAATGATATGACCATTAGGTGGATAAGATATTTTGGGACAGGTGGGCGGCAACCTGACCTTGATCGGAAATTTGACTCTCAAATTCCTCGGGGCTATCATGTTCCTCCTTTGTGTAGGCAATCCGCTTTGGCGAATTCCTAACTCCTTAGTCGAGAACAAATTCCTCGTGACGGAAGAACTTCGTCTCATCCTTTGAAGAAATTGGTGAAGCGTATGAGATTTCAAAGGCTTCACTCGAAGGATTGGTAGGTGTAGGATTTTGAGTTGAGCATCACATGGAAATTTTCCTTAGTATTTCCTCGACCCCCTTTAACGATGCGGTGTTCCTATGACTCAAGAAAGAAAGCGAAACTACAAAAACAAAAGTCTTCACGCTTCATGTTTCTCAAATGAATACCAAGTCTTCAAGGTCACCAATTTCTTCACTTTCAAAGTCTTGAAAGTCTTGAGAATATCAAAGTCTTGATCGAAGAACTTCATTTTAGAAATTCGACTTTCTCTGTAAATATCAAACTCCTCATAGACTTATAGACATGTACACTCACAAGCGCATTAGTCCCTTAACCTATAAAAACTGTTGGGAGCATACTTGTAAGTGCATCTAGTGCCCTTAGTGATTTTGGTGTATTGAAGACTTATAGGTTAAGGGACTAATGTGTTTATGAAGTCTATGAAACATTTGAATCTAAAAAGTCATTGGAAAAGTGAGATTGCCAAAAAACTTGATTGACCAATGAGATCGATACGATTGAGGCTGACCAAAATCATCTGAACAGTGCTGAAACAGGTCTATGCAAATACGTGATGAACAAAGTGATTTTCCAGATTCCTCTTTGAAATTTCATTCGAAGAAAAAAGATTGATCATGGCAGAGAGTCCTTTGAACTTACATCGATGATCCGACCAACAACTGATGCGGATTGAAAAGTTCAATTCCTCCTCTGTGTTGAGTCAGGGTGTCTGAAGGTGAATGCCTATCTGGAGAATTCATGAGGACTGCGCTCTGACTTCTGCATGGAATCAATGGTGATAGAGCGGATTGATGCCATCATGAGAATGTAACAGGCGTGATGGTGCATGAGATGATCTCAGAGAGAAGCATGGAGTGATCAAATGATCATGGGAGAGCTGGAAGCATCAAGAGGTCTGAATGACAATGTTCAATGCTGATAGGATTCAATTGAACATGTGATGAATATGATGTGCTGGTGAACATCTGTGATACTGTGGCTCAAGTTGAAAATCAATTTTCAAAGATGATCAAATTCGGTGACAACCAGCTCATCTCGCGTTGCAAAGATGCAAGATGACAAGATCATCGATGAATTGAGCGCTTGGGTCCTCTCACGCGCTCAAAAGCTTCACATTTATCTAACTTTTGTGGGCACTATGCTTTTGTATCTATCACGAGCCCACTAAGGTAGATGAAGCATTTATGGAGCTGAGTGGATTCAGGCAATGCAGAAGAAAATTACATCGGTTGAGCTCAACAATATGCAGGAGCTGGTCAACGTCGAGATCCTCAAGCATAATATCATTGGCACAAAGTGGATCTACCGCAACAAGCAAGAAGAAAATGGCCTTGTGGTGAGAATAAACCCACGACTTGTAGCTCAAAGGCTACACGAGTTGAAGGAATTGATTTCGATGAAACTTTTGCACTGTTGCTAGACTTGAGGCTATTAGCATACTACTTGCTTATGCTCCATCATAATATCACTTTATATCAAATGGATGTGAAAAGTGCATTCCTCAATGGTAAACTTGAGGAAGAAGTATATGTTGCTCAACCCCGGTTTTGAAGATCCAAGAATCCCAACAAAGTCTTGAGACTCAACAAGGCCCTCTATGGTCTCAAAGCAGGCCCCAGGCGTGGTATGATACATTGAAGGAATTCTTCGTGAAGAATGGCTTCACCAGTTCACTCGACCCTACTCTCTTTACTAAATCATATGATGGTGAACTGTTTGTGTGCCAAATATATGTTGATGATATTATCTTTGGCTGTCTTGACCAACGTTATAGTGATGAATTTGCATTATATGATGAGTGAAGAATATCAAATGTCTATGATGGGAGAATTGAAATTCTTCTTAGGTCTTCAAATTAAATCAACAACACAATGGCATATTCATATCTCGGGAGAAATACCTCAAAGATGTTACGAAGAAATTGGCATGCAAGATTGCAAAGGCGTCAAAATTCCTATGCCCACAAATGGCCATCTATGCTTGATGAAAATGGTATTGACTTGATCACAAGGTATACCGCTCCATGATTGGTTCTTTATTGTACTTATGTGCATCTAGGCGGATATAATGCTTAGTGTTTGCATGTGTGCCCGATTTCAAGCTACAGAAGGAATCACACCATAAGGTTGTGAAGCATATTCTTCGATATCTAGCTCACACACCAACACTAGGATTATGGTACCCCAAGGGCTCTACTTTTGATCTCATTGGATATTACGACTCGACTATCTTTGGTGATCGTGTGGACCGCAAGTCAACATCTGGTACTTGTCATTTCCTCGAGCGATCTTTGGTGTTGGTCCTCGATGAAGCAGAGCTGCGTATCCTTTATCTCTGCGGAAGCTGAATACATTCTCTTTGGCTCTTGTTGTGCTCAATTTTTGTGGATGAAGCAAACTCTCAAAGACTACGGCATCAACATGAAGAATGTGCCTCTCTCTTGTGACAATGAGAGTGCCATCAAGATTGCTCACAGATTCAGTTCACTTTCGAAGACAAAGCACATTCAGATTCGTCATCATTTTCTTCGTGATCATGTGTTGAAGGCGACATCTCCATCAAGCATGTGAAGGCGAAGAACAACTAGCCGATATCTTCACAAAGCACTTGGATGAGAAGAGATTTAGCAAGTTGCGGTGTGAGCTAAATATCTTAGAATCTTGAATGTTCTTTGAAAAGGACACACATCTGACACATATGCAAAATTGATGACTTAGATGTACAACACATGAAGAAGCGTTTTCTTAAATCAATGAAGAATAACACTCTAAGTGTGAAGAAATTAATGAAGAATTTGATTCTCGAGAACCCTCGACAATTATGCGGTGATCTGAAATCATCATTCTTATCTGATGAGTCACGCCACCACCAAAGTTGAAAATCTTCAATTTGAGTTTTCCTCAGTTTTGAAATTCTTGAGTTTTCAAATTCTTCAACTTTGCAAAATCTTCCTTTATTTCCGTCGTTTTCTTCATTGGCTATATATATATATATATGGGTTTATGTCCTCTACAACATTCACTTATGGCTATTTCTTCAAGTTGCTTTTTACGGTAAGTGAATGTGATCGGACCCTTCCCCTCTATGCTATACTCAACCCAATCTATTCACAAATTCTTCATATGCGTTCTATTTGAAACTTCGTTCAAAATCTTCTTTGTGTCCTTGTCAATTTGAAGAAATTGTGAGCGGAACTTTAAACTGATCTTATCAAACTTTCGTTTTTGCTGCTCAAACCGTTCCGCATCCCGGTAGATTTATCTATTCACCCATGATCTAACACAATCTCCACTTTTCGATGCGTGGGTGACACATGTCAGCGAATGAGAAGAATTAGAGACACGTTAGTCCCAAATCTTTGGCGAACAGTTTTCACCGTGGCTATATATACCTTCTCCCCTTCCTCACTTCCTTTACTCCGCTCTCTCTCTCTCTCTCTCGAGCTTCTCAAACCCTAAGCGCCGCCGCTTCTCCATAAATCGCCGGTGAGGAAGAGCTTCCTTTGCCTCGACCTCGTCGCCGTCGTACTCAGCGCCTTGACAGTGAAATCTTCACTCCGCCGCCGCCGTAGCTGTCTTCCTCCGCCAAGTTAGGGCGTGGAAGATCTAACTGACGAACTTCCCATCTGTTCTTCTCGGTTAAATCGTGTTCTTGATTCGGGTAATTAAAAGTTACTTTTATTACTAGCTTTGATTCTCAAACCTTCTGAAAATCTTCAAAGGTGTTTATTCTTCAAATCTTCACACATATGAACACCTCAAACAAAATATGATCTTGATTCGTTTCTCTAAGCAATGATTTTCTTCAAGATTCCTCAATTGTGGATCCTCGATCTATACAACTCTGGAACCTAAGACAAAGATCACTTAGTGAAATTCTTCAAGGCTCATCTGGTCAAATTCCTCAAACTAGTTCTTTTTGAAAAACCTTACGAGAGCATATGACCTCTCCAAATTCCTGCAACTATACTCTGTTCACGGTACTCATCTCCATTCTTTGAGTCACTAGGTTCTCATCAACTTAACTCATTTGCAGCGTTCCTCGAAGAAAAGTTGCATACTTCTTGAGAGAATTCGATTGTTCAAATTCCTCGGTGAAGAATATGGCGGAAGGAAGAAGCCCGAGAAAGGAGGAAAGAGGCTGAGGTCATGGCTGCGTTTGAGATTCTGAGAAATCTATCTTGATTATTGCACACAGATGAAGCGAGTTAGGAAGAAAAAAAAAAAATCAGCGCAAGTGCGCATTCAAAGAGATTGAAAGGAGATGGGCAAGGGAATGGAGGAATACGGATATGTTACTCCGAAGTACATGAAGAAATTAGCTCTCAATCCTCCATGCCCAAAAGCTCCATTGGCATCTGGTCAAGAAGTGACCCCACGACATCAAGCGTGGTGAGGACTTTCTGAAGAATGGGCCAGCGCCAAGCCAAATTGCAAGACAAGTCAGCGAGGCGGTGAGGAAATTTAATGAGGACTCTGCTCTGCTGCTGCTTGAGGCCTCTGTCAAGCCAAGAAAATCTATGGCAAAGAAGCCCTTTACAAGCCAAGTGCTTCACCAGCGGTGCCCTCACGGCCAAGTTCCTCATTTGTGCCCTCACGGCCAATTCCTCATCTGCTCTGCTCCTCCCAAATCCTCGGCTCCTTCCAAGTCCTCGGCAGCTCCTACAAAGTCCTCGGCAGTTCCGACAAAGTCCTCGGCACTGTGCATCGGCCAAGTGCCAAGGACTGCAGAGCATCTCCATTGCCTCTGGTGTCTCGGCCAAGTTCCTCGGTGCACCAAATTCTTCATCTGCCCGACTCTGCTGAAGACTAAGGCCACGGTGGGCGAGGTCCTCGGCCAAGTCCCAAGAAAAGCAATTGCGCCTTCCAGAGCCACACGAAGATGATGAAGGCGATGATGATGAACTTGCGGAAATCATCGAGAGACCGACAAGAAGGGCCGCTAGAGCCAAAGGCACACACATGCCCTTCTTTGTTGGATCAAGAAGCGATCCAAGACTACATTGATCTCGGCACAAGGACCCAAACACTCCTATGCGACTTCAAGTGACACTGGCCAAAGTCACATCTTGACTCATTTCATCCAAGAGGAGAAATGGAAATTTGATCTGACGGAGAGATCAAGAAATCATGATCTGAGAAAAGAAAGCTGCTGGAAAAACATTGTCAAGATGACAACAGAACTTATCAAGATGCGGTGACATCAAAGCCCTCGTGACAAATTTGACTACTATTATGCTGATTGGCAAGGAGCTAAAGTCAGATTGTCAACTGTGACGAAAAGTTCACCAATGTTGCAGCTAACGCAACAAGAAATTCCTCTGGTGGAGCCTCTGCTCGGTAGCAGTGGAACATGTATGACACGGCCTGTTGATGAAGTTTAAAGGCTCTTTGAAGACAATGCTAATTCGAGGCTGATGATTCCATTCGATCATTTGAAGAAATTGCGGGGCATCCACTAGTGGTGCGCTGAAGAAAGCTGAAGAAGTCGAGAACAAGCTGCATCGATTGCGCTTGAGGAAATTCAACAGATTCCTCGGCTCCTCCTGCGCCTACACCAACTCAATCCTTCCATCGCATCGATGTGAAGAAGACCAAGGCTGCTGAGCGAGCTGCGGTGAAGAAAAGGAAAGCATCTGCTGCTTCAAATTCTTCAGCCCCGAAGAAGGTGAAGACAATGACCAGCTCATTTGACAATCCCATTGATGTTGTTCCAATTTCCTCCATGCCATCAAAGGACCTTGTTCCTTTTGGTGAAGATTATGAGATCCCAAGTGGATCTGATGAAGAAAATCTTTACTTTGCCGTCGAGCAGATTGATGAAGAAATTGAAGTTGAAGCAATCCCTTCAACCCAATCATTTCCTCGCCTATGCCTCAGTTCACGGTGAAGAGGCGGTGTTGAGAAATTGAAGAAGATGTGGATATTGGAAGCACAAGCGCCGGTGATGAGCGATGACTTTTGGAAAATCGGCATCCAAATTCTCCTCTTCACCCCAATCCAACAGATTCCTTAGTCCCTGCTCCAACAGTTCAAATGGGCTCTGAAGAAACTCATCCCACTTCATCATGCATGAAGAAATTCCAGCCACTAAGCTGATGAACTCTTCTTCTGCTGATCCTCGAATTGCACATGTAGAGGAACAAGAAATTCCTCGGCTGAAGAACACGAGATTGCGATTCGAGAGGTCTTGATGCAACTCAACGACACTCCTTGCCAAAGCCAAAAATCCCTTCTCAACAAAGCAAAAGTTCAAGGCTGAAGATTTCTTGGCGAGCATGTATTCTTCATGATTACAATCCATATGATTACTGCTCGCATAAGGAAGAGGCGTTTACGGACTGCCGGTCAAGCCAATTTCTATTCCTCGGTCTTTGTTCAACAAAGACAAAGTCTTGATCATGCACATATTCCTCATGTGGACATGGAATCTCTGCGTGGCTTCGAGCGAGTCCTCAGTGTTCTTCACGATGTAGGACTTCTGAATTTCTGCACTGACATCTGTGATTGGAATGAAGAACTCATTCTCCAATTCTATGCGATGTTGCACATCACGGAGGCGCTGAAGATGTGAACTCATGGGTGTTGGGTGGATGTGCGAAAATACTCACTACAAGGCACCGACAAGCTGAATTGCTTCGTGCCCTACCACTCGGTCCTCCCCTTGATGGTGCTCGTTGCATCTACGACGAACCTGAGCTTTCAAATCACTATATGCAAGTGATGATGAAGCCTTTGAAGCTAGGGCAGGCACCTCGAACCAAATTCCTCGTCAAGGAATTACTATATGTGCCTCGGACTGTCTATCGGATTCTGACGAAGACAATGAGTCCTATCAAAGGCCACGACTCCAATGATGAAGAATTCGTTGGCATCATGAAGAATATGCTATTCATTATCATTCATGGTGTTCCCGTCAACTTCCATGATTTCTTCATGAGGACTCTGGCAAACATTGCTATGTCACCATTTGAGCTGAAGCCTTGTGCACCATGGATTATGAGGTTCATCAGGACAAGGTCTTCACTCAATTACAAGGCTGATACTCTGAACCACTACAGCTACTTGCCCCCGATTGAAGTTCTCAAACGGAAATTTTCCTCAGCTGATGACAAGGGCAAGGCTACTGCAGTTATAAATGAGGGCATTCGTCCATTGGATGGTCAGTTTCGCAAAGTTGCATCCTACTCCACCAATGATGACTCTGCCACACATGACTCTGCCGCCAATACCTCAGCCAAGCAAAATCCTCAAGCCACAGCACCCGGGGTGATGAGTGATCGTGAGTTACTCCTCAGTCTTCATCAGAAGGTTGATCGCAATCATAGATGGGTCAAGCGTCAGTTTGGTTCAATTCTTCACAACATGACCTCTACACACAATGCGGTGAAGAAAAACCTATACTACCTCCATGAAACCTTCAACACTTTTTGGGCTGTTCTTTCTAATGTCTCTGTGGAAGAAGCTGAAGACAATGGGTCTCAAGGAAGACTTTGGTAGTCGCACCTCCAGAAGAAATACAAAAGTTCAAAGTTCCTTCCTTGGTGGCCAGCTCCTATTCTTCATCGCGAGACAACGATGAAAATGAAGACTTGGTAAACACCTGCGGCGAGCCCTACTCGACAACCCGAACCAAACAACGGCTGGCGCTCCTTCATCAACTTTAAATTCTTGAGGCGTTAGTCCTCGGTTTGATCCTTTTGGTCATTCAATGACAAAGGGGAGAAATGTGAGTTAGTCTTCAAGCGGGTCTATATATGGGCAATTTTTGTTAAGTTACAACTCTCGTCATACGAAACTTTTATTGGATCGAGTTGTAATCTTAAACCGATGGTGCTCTGATACTTTTGATGCCTTTGTGCTCGATACTCTTGATCGTTATTTTGCATACTGTTCCTCATTAATGTTATTGCCGCATGCTGAATTTCATCAAGCACCATATTTCATCATGCATTTCAAATTCTTCATATTATATGTCAAATCGTGTATGAATTACAAGATATAGGGGAGATCTCCATGATTCAACTCTTCAAATGTGTGTTGCCTCAAAAGCAAATTCCTCACTATGCACATCTTGGGGAGTTCTTCTATATCTTGCAATCAAATTCCTCAATATCAGTATTTACACTTCATATGTTTATCCCGTTGAAAACTTAACCTATATTGTCATCAATCACCAAAAGGGGAGATTGTAAGTGCATCTAGTGCCCTTAGTGATTTTAGTGTATTGAAGACTTATAGGTTAAGGGACTAATGTGTTTATGAGTGTACACATGTCTATAAGTCTTTGAGGAGTTTGATATTTCTGAGAGAAAGTCGACCCTAAAAATGAAGTTCTTGTTGAAGACTTTGATATTCGAAGACTTTACGAAGACTTTGAAAGTGAAGAAATTGGTGTGACCTTGAAGACTTGATATTCATTTGAGAAACATGAAGTGTGAAGACTTTTGTTTTCGTAGTTTTGTTTTCTCTTTCTTGAGTCATAAAACACCGTCTTTGTTAAAGAAATTAGGAAATACTAAGGAAAAATTTCAATGTGATGCTCAACTCAAAATCCTACACCTACCAATCCCTTGAGTGAAGCCTTTGGAAATCTCATACTGATTCAGTCAATTTCTTGATGTGAGGCGAAGTTCTTACGGTATTGAGAATTTATTACGGCGAGGAATTAGGAATTCGCCGGTCTGGTTTGCCTACAGTGAGAACATGATAGCCACGAGGAATTTGAGAGTCAAATTTCCGACCGTTCTTTGTCTTCTTGGCATGACTATCCCAAAATATCTTATCCACCTAACGGTCATATCATTGAAGGGCATTTATGTCATATCATGTCGGGCTGCTCCCTAGGCTATAAATAGTCGCCCCCTACAACCACTAGCTGGGTTGCTGCTCCAAGAAAACTTGACACTTGTCATTTGAGAGCAACCCATCCTTCGAGGACTTTGGCGAAAATCATCAGTGAGGAAAACCCAAAAACCAAACCCTACAAACCCAAAGTGATTGAGCATCAGAAGAGATTGATCTGCGTGGATCCGATGCTTATTACCTTTGAAGGCTGTGCTTCTTCCAGACGGTTAGGCGTCATGGTCTAGAGCATCCAAGAGGAATTGTGGATTGCCGAGTGACCAAGTCTATGAAGGTTTGGAAATCGCTGAAGACTTACCACAGTGATTGGGCCGAGTGCATGTGACCTTAGTTCAAGGAGAATCGGTGAGGACTTGGTGTCTGAGCTGCGTGCTTTCGTATTTGGGTGTCCGGGGCTGTGTGTCCTCGAGTTTAAATACTCGGCCGCTCAACAGACGTACAAGCCTGAGGACAGCAGTTGGAACTGGTCTACAAATCATTGTCTTCACCAACCATCTGGTTCTATTTACTCAACCCTTTCATTTCCTCATTCTTGTGTTGAGTTTTCATTCATATCTATGTTTGAAGACTTTGGTGAAGACTTTCTCAATTTCCTCGGTTCAATTTCTTGATCTGTTTGTCTTCATCTTGTGCTATCCTGTGTTTACACTTTACATACTCTTTGATTGTCTTCATTTCATCATGATGACCATGTCCGCATTCTCTTATGCTTACTTACGAGTACTTATTCATTGCAAGTAGTTCTTCACTAAGGAATTTCCTCACCGGCAAATTCCTCATTGAAGAATTCATAAAAATCGCCTATTCACCCTCCCTCTAGTCGATATAACGCACTTTCAGTACTAATTCAAAAAAAATTCCTACGATCACGGAAGATCTATCTAGGAGAAGCATAGCAACGAGCGGGGAGAGTGTGTCCACGTACCCTCATAGACCGAAAGCGGAAGCGTTTAGTAACACGGTTGATGTAGTCGAATGTCTTCACGATCCAAATGATCCAAGTACCGAGCGTACGGCACCTCCGTGTTCAGCACACGTTCAACTCGATGACGTCCCTTGAGCTCTTGATCCAGCAGAGGGTCGAGGGAGAGTTCCGTCAGCAAGACGGTGTGGCGACGGTGTTGGTGATGTGATCCGTGCAGGGCTTCGCCTAAGCACTACGACAATATGACCGAGGTGGTAAACTGTGGTGGGGCACACCGCACACGGCTAAGAAACAATTGTTGTGATTTGGGGTGCCCCCACCCCCGTATATAAAGGAGGTGGGGAGGAGGCGGACAACCAAGGGGGCGTGCCAAAGGGGGGAGTCCAACTAGGACTCCCAATCCTAGTTGGACTCCCTTTCCTTTTCCCGAAAGGAGGAAAGAGGGAAGGGAGAGGAAGAGGAGAAGGAAAGGGGGCGCCCCCTCCCTAGTCCAATTCAGACTCCCTATAGGGAGGGGGGCGGCCACCCCTTGTCGGGTGCCTCCCCTCTCCCCTATGGCCCATGTAGCCCCAATATTCCCCCGGGGGGTTCAGGTAACCCCTCGGTTCTCCGGAAAAATACCCAAATCACTCGGAACCATTCCGATGTCCGAATACCACCTTCCAATATATGAATCTTTACCTCTCGACCATTTCGAGATTCCTCGTCATGTCCTTGATCTCATCTGGGACTTCGAACAAACTTCAGTCACCAAAAACACATAACTCATAATACAAATCGTCATCAAAAGTTAAGCGTGCGGACCCTACGGGTTCGAGAACTATGTAGACATGACCGAGACACATCTCCGGCCAATAACCAATAGCGGAACCTGGATGCTCACATTGGCTCCTACATATTCTACGAAGATCTTTTATCGGTCAAACCGCATAACAACATACGTTGTTCCTTTGTCATCGGTATGTTACTTGCCCGAGATTCGATCGTCAGTATCATCATACCTAGTTCAATCTCGTTACCGGCAAGTCTCTTTACTCGTTCTGTAATGCATCATCCCGTAAATAACTCAATAGTCACATTGCTTGCAAGGCTTATAGTGATGTACATTACCGAGAGGGCCCAGAGATACCTCTCCGATACATGGAGTGACAAATCCTAATCTTGATCTATGCCAACTCAACAAACACCTTCGGAGACACCTATAGACATCTTTATAATCACCCAGTTACGTTGTGACGTTTGATAGCACACAAGGTGTTCCTCCGGTATTCGGGAGTTGCATAATCTCATAGTCTGAGGAACATGTATAAGTCATGAAGAAAGCAATAGCAGTAAAACTAAAGGATCATAATGCTAAGCTAACGAATGAGTCTTGTCCATCACATTATTCTCTAATGATGTGATCCCGTTTATCAAATGACAACACATGTCTGTGGTCAGGAAACTTAACCATCTTTGATTAACAAGCTAGTCAAGTAGAGGCATACTAGGGACACTCTGTTTCGTCTATGTATTTACACATGTACTAAGTTTCCGGTTAATAAAATTCTAGCATGAATAATAAACATTTATCATGATATAAGGAAATATAAATAACAACTTTATTATTGCCTCTAGGGCATATTTCCTGCAGTCTCCCATTTGCACTAGAGTCAATAATCTAGATTACATAGTAATGATTCTAACACCCATGGAGTCTTGGTGCTAATCATGTTTTGCTCGTGGAAGAGGCTTAGTCAACGGGTCTTGCAACATTCAGATCTGTATGTATTTTGCAAATCTCTATGTCTCCCCCCTTGACTTGAACACTGATGGAATTGAAGCGTCTCTTGATGTGTTTGGTTCTCTTGTGAAATCTGGATTCCTTCGCCAAGGCAATTGCTCCAGTATTGTCACAAAAGATTTTCATTGGACCCGATGCACTAGGTACTACACCTAGATCAGATATGAACTCCTTCATCCAGACTCCTTCATTTGATGTACGAAGCAACTATTTACTCTGCTTCACCGTAGATCCCATACGGCGCTTTCTGCTTGGGCTGCACCAAGCAGCTCCACCATTCAATATAAATCGTATCCAGTTTGTGACTTAGAGTCATCGGATCGGTGTCAAAACTTGCATCAACATAAGCATTCTGACGAGCTCTTTGTCACCTCCATAAGCGAGAAACATATTCTTAGTCCTTTTTAGGTATTTGGGATGTTCTTGACGCTGTCGATGATCCACTC
>JAHIAM010002864.1:0-45613 GCA_021605205.1 Aegilops longissima
CGTCCGTGCGGATACCGACACCCCGGACAAACAAGCCAATCATACCAGCGAGGTTGTTGGGTTTTCAAGCAAGGCTGGCAAGTTAAATACCGAAAACAAAGAAAGGGATCACAAAGTGAGGGCGAGGCGAAGAACCGGCAGCTGAACAACTGGGCGGAAAAATCACCCCAAGTCAAAGCGTTGAACATGATATCGCTACACATCCCCAAAAGGGAGCGTAGCGTGCACTCGAGGGCGTCTGGCAGTGAGCCCGATCGCCCACAAATTCAATCCATGGTCGTCATTTCCGATCACCTTTGATCGTCGAGACCACCCAACCAGTATCCGCCATGGTGGTTCGGCCGCATTGGTCCTCGACCCAATCATCGACAGATTTCACCTAACACGAGTCCTAATGGACGGTGGTAGCAGCCTCTACCTGCTCTATCAAGACACAGTTCGGAAGATGGGCATTGACCCCTCACAAATCAAACCAACAAAGACTACCTTCAAAGGAGTCATACCAGGCGTCGAGGCCCGCTGTACGGGCTCAATCACGCTATAAGTGGTCTTCGGTTCTCTGGACAATTTTCAAAGCCAGGAGTTAATCTTCGACATCGTCCCATTCCGCAGTGGCTACCATGCACTGCTCGGACGACCAACATTTGCTAGATTCAACGCAATGCCACACTACACTTATCTCAAGCTCAAGATGCCCGGCCCAGCGGCATCATCACGATCAATGTCAACAAGGCGCTCCTTCGACGAGGAGCACACGCCACCTTAGCAGCAGAGTGCAGGCGGCCTTCTCAAGCAGCACCATAGTGCGGCTGCCGAGCCCCTGGACACCATCAAGAAGTTCCGAACTACACTACAGCAAGACAGCAAGGCTCGTCAAGAGCTCGACTAGCAATTTGGCCTTCGTCCCAATCCCGATGAAGTAGTGGCATTCGTACCACGCGTACATAGTTACACACTCGAAATTCCATGGACATCGATGGAGGCACTAGCTAACCCGGGATCTACAGTTCGGCTAGACCGACCCCGGGCACACTTTTTCCTTTATGTTTCAGGATCCTTTCCCGCGAGCCTGATCACCAGCCCCTTCAAAGGATCGACATACAAAGGGGGCATACAGCATAGGTGTGCAGGGTAACCCCCATCGTTCTTCTTGGCGGTATTTTACTTATTTCTCGGGACCATACGCTGCTCCCTCTTGATCCCGACATGTTAAATAGTCCAGGTGCTTATCTCACTATTTGTATAAGATACGCCTTGACGAATCCATTCAGCTATAATAAAAATGATGTGTGGCCCAGTTTTTTTTGACTCTTGCCCCTGATTCCATTTCATTTCGATCTGCTTATTAGCTACATTGTTACTCTTTTGTACGTTTCATATTTGCCAGGTGTCGTGGAATTGTCACGGCAGATGTCCTAGTGAAAGGACTTAGTCGTGGAGCCATCGCAACTAGTAAGCAAGAAGGAGTTAATCGGGACAAATGACACCAGGTTTATACTGGTTCGGCCCCTTGCGGTGAAGGTAAATGCCTACGATCCAGTTTTGAGTAACCGAACCACCTCTGCATCATCCTTAGCCTGATCCACTGGATTAATTGTGGTGGTTAACAGGGTTGTCAGTCTATCCGTGAGATCAATCAGCACCTGAGCTGGCGGGCGCACAGGGCCTCCTGCCCCGGCTCCCACTGACCCGAAGCTTATTGCTGCCGCAGCCGTAGAGTTTTGACCTGGTTGAGTGCCGGCCATGAAGATCCCTACTCTGCTCGGCGGCTCAAAGGGGTCCGGAATACTGTGCCATCAGAATAGCCCCAAGTCCGCCGTCTTGTAGTTGATACAACGAATCCGTCTCTCCCATGGATGACTCACCGTCAGAATAGATGGCCGTCTCACCGCCAGGCATGGATCCTTCAGGAAGTTCCCCTCCATGGATGCATCCCACGAAGGCACACTTCATGGCGGGCGGAGCCTGGGCGGGTCTCGCACGCTGAGCCGTCTCGACGATGTCGGTGCAGAAGTCCGGCTCAGGGCCCGGCTCGTCGATCCGGCCGATGAAGACGTGAATTCCAACGAAGGGGACCCGGTTCCCATACTTGATTGAGCCGGCGTCGGGGCCCCAGCCTGCGTCGTCGATGTAGAGCTTGTCGCGACGATCTTGGTCATCCGGCCTGACATATCCCTTGAGCCCTTGAAGCTGCCTTCAAGAACTCAAATCCACTATGCGCTGACCCCATGATGGGCGCCAACTGTTGTGGAATTGTCAGCAGATGTCCTAGTGAAAGGACATAGTCGTGGAGCCGTCGCAACTAGGAAGCAAGAAGGGGTTAATCGGGACAAAGGACACGAGGTTTATACTGGTTCGGCCCCTTGCCTTGAAGGTAAAAGCCTACGATCCGGTTTTGAGTGGGATTATGTATGTCTCGATAACCAGGGAGCGAATCCGCTTGACCTAGCTCTCGATTTGATGTTACCGCCCTAAGCGCATTGGTCATCCCCTTATATACGGGTTGGCCTTGGCTGACCCTCTGAGTCCCGACGGCTCATAAGCGATGTCCGGCTCGGTGACTAGTTAATCTTGCCTTATAATACAAGTCATACCATTATGGTGGTTTATCACTACGGGCCTTGAATCGCCCTTGGGCTTTGGGCCCTTAGCTGAACCGCCATCTTCAAGCTTAGTCTTGGGCTTCGAAAGTCTTCGTTGGTATAACCCGGCCCCTCCTGGGCGGGTCATACCTAATAGTTATTGTTGGAAATATGCCCTAGAGGCAATAATAAAAGGATTATTATTATATTTCTTTGTTCATGATAATTGTCTTTTATTCATTCTATAATTGTATTATCCGGAAATCGTAATACACGTGTGAATACATAGACCACAATATGTCCCTAGTGAGCCTCTTGTTGACTAGCTCATTGCTCAATAGTTAGTCATGGTTTCCTAACTATGGACATTGGATGTCAATGATAACGGGATCACATCATTAGGAGAATGATGTGGTGGACAAGACCCAATCCTAAGCATAACACAAGATCGTGTAGTTCGTTTTGCTAGAGCTGTTCCAATGTCAAGTATCTCTTCCTTAGACCATGAGATCGTGTAACTCCCGGATACCGTAGGAGTGCTTTGGGTGTACCAAACATCACAACGTAACTTGGTGACTATAAAGGTACACTACAAGTATCTCCGAAAGTGTCTGTTGGGTTGACACGGATCGAGACTGGGATTTGTCACTCCTTGTTACGGAGAGGTATCACTGGGCCCACTCGGTAGTGCATCATCATAATGAGCTCAAAGTGACCAAGTGTCGGTCACAGGATCATGCATTACAGTGCGAGTAAAGTGACTTGCGGTAGCGAGATTGAGCGAGTATTGGGATACCGACGATCGAATCTTGGGCAAGTAACATACCGATTGACAAAGGGAATTGTATAAGGGGTTGTTTGAATCCTCGACATCGTGGTTCATCCGATGAGATCATTGAGGAGCATGTAGGAGCCAACATGGGTATCCAGATCCGCTGTTGGTTATTGCCGAGAGCCGTCTCGGTCATGTCTCGTGTCTCCCGAACCCGTAGGGTCTACACATAAGGTTCGGTGGCGCTAGGGTTGTATGAATATGAGTATGCAGTAAACGAATGTTGTTGAGTCCGGATGAGATCCCGGACGTCACGAGGAGTTCGAAATGGTCGGAGGTAAAGATTATATATAGGAAGTGTTGTTTGACCATCGGGAAAGTTTGGGGTCACCGGTATTGTCTGGGACCACGGAAGGATCCGGGGTCCACCGGTGGGGCCACCCATCTGGAGGCCCCATGGGCTGAAGTGGGGAGGAACTAGCCCATAGTGGGCTGGTGCGCCCCTTGGCCCACCCCCTTCGCCTAGGGTTGAAACCCTAGGGTGGGTGGGGCGCCCCACTTGCCTTGGGGGGCACTCCACCCCCCTTGGCCGCCGCCCCCCTTGGAAGATTAGATCTCCAAGGGCCGGCGCCCCCCTTGGGGCCTATATAAAGGGAGGGAGGGGCAGCGGACCCTGAACCTGGCGCCTCCTCCCCTGCTACACCTCTTCCTCCTCCGTCACGAGCTTGGCGAAGCCTGCTGAATCTGCTTGCTCCACCACCACCACGCCGTCGTCTGCTGCTGGAGCCATCTTCTTCAACCTCTCCTTCCCCTTGCTGGATCAAGAAGGAGGCGTCATCCGCTCGTCGTGTGTTGGCAGCGGAGGTGCCGTCCGTTCGGCACTTTCGGTCATCGGTGATTTGGATCACAGCGATGCGACTCCATCATCCACGTTCTAGTGAGCGCTTCCGCCGCGATCTACAAGTGGTATGTAGATGCAATCAATCTCCATGACTCGTTGCTAGATGAACTCTTAGATGGATCTTGGTGAAACCATAGGAAAAATTTTAATTTTCTGCTATGTTCCCCAACAGTGGTATCAGAGCTAGGTCTATCGTAGTTCTCTATTGCGAGTAGAACACAATTTTGTTGTGGGCGTAGATCTTTTCAAGTTGCTTGCCGCTACTAGTCTTTTCTTGCTTCAGCGGTATTGTGGGATGAAGCGGCCGGACCGACCTTACGTGCGCTTCGTGAGACAGGTTCCACCGGCTGACATGCACTAGTTGCATAAGGTGGCTAGCGGTGTCATCTCTCATACTTTAGTTGGGCGGATTAGATGAAAAGGGTTCTTATGAAGGGTAAATAGAAGTTGACAAAATCACGTTGTGGTTATTCAGTAGGTAAGAAAAGCGTTCTTGCTAGAACCCAATTGCAGCCACGTAAAAGATGCAACAACAATTGAGGGCGTCTAACTTGTTTTTGCAGCAATTGTCATGTGATGTGATATGGCCATGAGTTGTGATGAATGATGAATGATATATTGTGATGTATGAGATCATGTTCTTGTAATAAGAATCACGACTTGCATGTCGATGAGTATGACAACTGGCGAGGAGCCATAGGAGTTGTCTTAATTATTGTATGACCTGCGAGTCATTGATTCAGCGCCATGTAAATTACTTTACTTTATTGCTAAGCGTGTTAGCCATAGTAGTAGAAGTAATAGTTGGCGAAAACTTCATGGAACACGATGATGGAGATCATGATGATGGAGATCATGGTGTCATGCGGTGACAAGATGATCATGGAGCCCGAAGATGAAGATCAAAGGAGCTATATGATATTGGCCATATCATGTCACTACTTTATATAATTGCATGTGATGTTTATTATGTTTTATGCATCTTGTTTACTTAGAGCGGCGGAGTAAATAAGATGATCCCTTATAATAATTTCAAGAAAGTGTTCCCCCTAGCGTGGCCGTTGCTAAAGTTAAATCGTTTGGAAGCACCACGTGATGATCGGGTGTGATAGATCCTTACGTTCACATACAGCGGGTGTAAGACAATTTTACACATGCATAAACACTTAGGGTTAACTTGCGAGCCTAGCATGTACAGACATGGCCTCGGAACACAAGAGACCGAAAGGTCGAACATCGAGTCGTATGGAAGATCGATCAACATGGAGATGTTCACGGCGATGACTAGTCCGTCTCACGTGATGATCGGACCACGACCTAGTCGACTCGGATCATGTAACACTTAGATGACTAGAGGATGTCAAATCTGAGTGGGAGTTCATTAAATAATTTGATTAGATGAACTTAATTATCATGAACTTAGTCTAAAGTCTTTGCAAAATATGTCTTGTAGATCAAATGGCCAGCGCTCATGTCAACATGAACTTCAGCGTTCCTAGAAAACCAAGCTGAAAGATGATGGCAGCAACTATTGGACTGGGTCCGGAACGAGATCATCCTCATAGCAGCCAAGAAACAATATGTCCTAGAAGCACCGCTAGGTGATGCACCCATCGAAGAACCAAGACATTATGAATGCTTGGCAGTCTCGTCTTGATGATTACTCCCTCGTTCGGTGCGGCATGCTTTACAGCTTAGAACCGGGGCTCCAAAAGCGTTTTGAGCAAGGCGGAGCATATGAGATGTTCGAGGAGCTGAAAATGGTTTTCCAAGCTCATGCCGGGTCGAGAGATATGAAGTCTCCGACAAGTTCTATAATTGTAAGATGGAGGAAAACAGTTACATCGGTGATCACATACTCAAAATGTGGGTTGCACAACCGCTTGTCGCCAGGACATTAACCTCCGGACGAGGTGGTGATTGTGAGAATCCTTGATCGCTCCACCAAGCTACAAGAGCTTTGTGATGAACTACAATATGCGGGGATGGTGAAGACCATTCCGAAGTATTTCAATGCTGAAGTCGTGAGAGGTTGAAATCAGAAAGAACATCAAGTGTTGATGGTCAATAAAACCACTAAGTTCAAAAAGGGCAAGGGTAAGAAGAACTTCAAGAAGGGCGGCAAGGATGTTGCCGCGCCCGATAAACAAGTTGTCGGGAAGAAGTCAAAGAATGGACCCAAGCACTGAGGCAGTACTTTTATTGCAAAGGAAGGGGCCCTTTGGAGCGGAACTGCCCCAAATACTTAGCGGACAAGAAGGTCGGCAACACTAAAGGTATATTTGATATACATGTAATTGATGTGTACCTTACCGATTACTCGTAGTAACTCACGGGTATTTGATAATGGTGTCGTTGCTCATATTTGTAACTCACGGCAGGGAGCTGCGGAATAAGCGGAGGCGGCAAGGGCGAGGTGACGATCTTGGCGTCGGGAATGGTTCCAAGGTCGATGTGATGCGCCGTCGACACGCTACCTCTACATTTACCTGCGGGATTAGTTTTAAACCTCAATAATTGTTATTTAGTGCCAAGTTTGAGCATGAACATTGTATCGGGATCTCGTTTAATGCGAGATGGCTACTCATTTAAATCCGAGAATAATGGTTGTTCTATTTATATGAGAGATATGGTTTATGGTCATGCTCAATGGTCAATGGTTTATTCTTAATGAATCTCGAGCGTAATATTACACATATTCATAGTGTGAATACCAAAAGATGTAAAGTTGATAACGATAGTCCCACATACTTGTGTGCGCCTTGGTCACATTGGTGTCAAGCGCATGAAGAAGCTCCATTCGATGGACTTTTAGAGTCTCTCGATTATGAATCATTTGACACATGCAAACCATGCCTCATGGGCAAAATGACCAAGACTCCATTCTCGGGACAATGGGCGAGCAACCAAGTTATTGGAAATCATACATACGGATGTGTGTGGTCCAATGGCGTTGAGGCTCATGGAGGATATCGTTATGTTCTCACTCTCACGATGACTTGAGTAGATATGGGTATGTCTACTTGATGAAACACAATTCTGAGACCTTTGAAAAGTTCAAGGAATTTCAGAATGAGGTAGAGAATCAACGTGACCGAAAGATAAAATTCTTATGATCGGATCGTGGAGGAGAATATTTAAGTCACGCAATTTACGTACACACTTAAGGAAATGTGGAATCGTTTCACAACTCACGCCGCTGGAACACCTCGGTAATAAGCGGTGTGTCGAGCGTCGTGTCGCACTCTATTGGATATGGTCGATCTATGATGTCTCTAACCGATTTACCGCTATCATTTTGGGGATCGCTCTAGAGATAGCTACATTCACTTTAAATAGGGCACCGTCTAAATCCGTTGAGGCGACACCGTATGAATTATGGTTTGGGAAGAAACCTAAGCTATCGTTTCTAAAAGTTTGGGGATCACGATGCTTATGTCAAGAAACTACAACTGAAAAGCTCGAACCCAAGTCGGAAAATCGTCTTCAAAGGATACCCTAAAGGAAACCATTGGGTATACCTTCTACCTTAGATCCGAAGACAAGATCTTTGTTGCCAAGAACGGATCCTTTACGGAAAAAGTTTCTCTCGAAAGGAGTAAGTGGGAGGAAAATAGAACTTCGATGAAGTACTACCTCTTGAACCGGAAAGTAGTGCAGCTCGGAAAATGTTCTGTGGTGCCTACACCTCTTGGAGAGAAATTAATGATGATGATCAAGGTACTTGGATCAAGTTGCTCTTGAACCGTGGGTCCACAAGGACACGTTCCACACTAGAGTGGTATGGCAACCCTGTCACGGAAATCATGTTGTTGAACAACGGTGAACCTTGAACTATGAAGAAGCGATGGCGGGCCGGATTCAACAAATGGCTTGAAGCCATGCAATCCGAGATAGGATCCATGTATGAAAACAAAGTATGGACTTTGCAGACTTGCCCGATGATCGTGACGATAGAAAACAAATGGATCTTTAAGAAGAAGGCGGATAGCGGATGGTAATGTCACCATCTATAAAGCTCGACTTGTCGCTAAGGGTTATCGGCAAGTTCAAGGGATTGACTAAGATGAGACTTTCTCTCCGTGGCGAAGCTTAAGTCTGTCCGAATCATGTTAGCAATTGCCACATACTATGATTATGAGATATGGCAGATGGACATCAAAACAGCGTTCCATAACGGTTATCTTAAGGAAGAGCTGTATATGATGCAAGCGGAAGGTTTTGTCGATCCTAAGAATGCTAACAAAGTATGCAAGCTCAGCGATCCATTTATGGGCTGGTGCAAGCATCTCGGAGTTGGAACATTCGCTTTGATGAGATGATCAAAGTGTTTGGGTTTATGCAGACTTATGGAGAAGCCTGCGTTTACAAGAAAGCGAGTGGGAGCTCTGTAACATTTCTCATATTATATGTAGATGACATACTTTTGATGGGAAATGATATAGAACTCTTGGACAGCATTAAGGCCTACTTGAATAAAAGTTTTTCAATGAAGGACCTTGGAGAAGCTGCTTATATATTAGGCATCAAGATCTATAGAGATAGATCAAGACGCCTCATAGGTCTTTCACAAAGCACATACCTTGATAAGATTTTGAGGAAGTTCAAAATGGATCAGTCCAAGAAAGGGTTCTTGCCTGTACTACAAGGTGTGAGATTGAGCTTGGCTCAATGCCTCTAACGCCCCAGATTCGATGCGCCAGGTGTCCGTCAGTTATTCGTCGTCTTTGCCATGTCATGTGCTTGCGTGTTGCACTTTGCCATGTCATCATCTGCATTTCATATCATGTCGTCATGTGCATTTCATTTTGCATACGTGTTCGTCTCATGCATCCGAGCATTTTCCCGTTGTCCGTTTTGCAATCCGCACTCCTATGTCTCCGGCGCTCCTTATACCTCTTTTAGGTATGCGGGTGTTAAATGTTCTCGGAATGGGTTGAAGCTTGGCTTGCGGTCTTATTATAGTGTAGACAGGCGCCTGTCAAGTTTAAATCGCATTGAGTCCATTTGATAGCCCAACCGTCATGTATAAGCGGTATACTCGTTATCGGTACCTTCGTCAGACGTTCGGCTTCGAAACTACCGCCCGAACACGTCTCTTCTCTCCCCTCAGTCAGACCCTCTCGTCACAGCCACCTACAGCCCTCCTATAACCCCCTCCGCTCCGGACCGCCAGATCGAGATCAGAGGTCAAAAACCCTCAAAAACTCCCAAACCCTAATCCCTAGGCCTCCTGCTATATATAGCAGCCTCCCCTTCCATTTCTGTCTAAACCTACCCCTAGCCCTTCCCCTACCTACATGCGCCGCCCTACCTCCATTTCCGTGCCAGCCAGCCCAGATCCGCCACTTGGCGCCGCCCCATGCAACCAGCCGCCACTGCGCGCGCCGCAGCCGCCCTCCTCCTCCAACCCCGCGCGCCACGCGCCCTGCCTCCTCCCGCGCGCGCGGCCTCCCAGCCAGATCGGGCCCATGCAGAAGCGCATCCCAGGCCGAGGCCCGCTTCTGCCCGGCGCCCATGCCTCCGCTCCCGATCCGATCGAGGAGGCCTTGACCCGAGTCCTCGTCGCGCGCCGCCGCTGGTCCCCTCGCCGCCCGGCAGCCGGCACCTCGCCGGAACTGCCTCCGCCGCCCGGAGCGGCCACGAGAGCGAGCCTCGCCGCCCTGCCCTCCTTCCTTCTCCCTCTTCTCTCTCTCTTCCCTCACGGCTACCGCTCTCTCATGAGTCGCCCCCTCGCCATCGCCGAACCACGTCGCCTCCAGCGCCGGATCCGGATGCCCCCGCCGCCGATCTACCGTTCCGGTGCCTCCCGCGCGTCCCGGCCGCCGCATGCGCCCGGAGTTCTTATCGCGCCCGCCCGCCATGCTCCTGCTCCCTCGATCAGTCGGGATCGAGGAGAGAGGCGACAAGGCTCCCTCATTTGCATGGGCCCATGGCCTCTGGCTGCCCACCTCCTCGGCCCGCGTCCCGGCCTGCCAGGCGGCTCCTTCACCGACCGGCCCTTTTGGCCTTGGTGAGAACCCATAGATCCGCCCGTGTGATTTTTAGCTATCTTGCGCGCGTCCTTTTTTTTCAAAAAAACTGCGAAGTCCCGAATCTGTGATATTTTTATGCATTTTTCATCATGCCATAACTCTGTCATCGTTGCTCCGTTTCATGCTTGTAATATGTCAAATTGTTCGCCTCGAAGAGTAGATCATTTCATATCATTGCATAATTTTCATTTGAGCTCATCTTGATGCCCTAAATGCTGTTAGAAGAGTGCCATGTGATGTTAGTTTCTGTTTCTTAACAGAACATGCACTTTTGTCATTTTTACCATGATTGATGTGTGCACCCTATGAATTTGAGTCCTACATGTGTTTTGTAATATGCCATGCCATCTTTACAGGGGTGTATGCCATGTATTTTTGTGATCTATGTGGTGACTAGCACAAGCATGCAAACTAGGCTTCTTGATGTTGCTGATTTCAGCCCTGTTCTGCTGATATTTTTATGCCATGTTAACTTGATGCTACCGAGAGATCCATGCATATTTTGAGATACTTCATTAAGGATGTTTTGTTAAGCATGTCTTGCTCTATCCATCCATGCCCTTGTTTGCAATTATGGAGTGACATAGCTTGAGTCAATCGAGCTCTACTTTTGCTATAAAATGTTTCCTGGCAGATTGTTTACATGTTATTCAATTTTGCCAAGGTTGTTGTAGTTGATCCGTGTATGCTATGATGTTGTTCTTGCCATGTATAGCTTCTATGCCATGTCTTCTTACTGTTGGTTGCCTTGCCATGCCATGTATTGCTCTGTGGTGAGTGATTCAAGCTCACCAACATGCCTACTCATTGTTGTTCTGCCACGTATGAATCTGTAATATAACTAGCCATGTTTACATGGGTGCCATCATATCTTCTGATCCTTTTTGGCTCATGGTCACTAAGGACTTTTGTTATATGCATTGAGTGGGTTCATGCCATGCCTTTTTTGCCATGATAAGTTCCTGTAACATGTTGTTTGATAGCTCTAAACATTGCAACTTTGATGTTATTTACGCAATGCTGAAGCTGTTATTATTTGCAATCTTGCCAAGTGTTTTTGAGCATGTTCTAGTTGTTTCTGGAGATAGCTCAGTGTTCATGTTTTGTATTGCTTTACCTGTACATCATGCCCATGCCTTTTGTTTTTATGTTGAGGTCCTGTAGCATGTTGTTTTGATGCTTGCAATATGCCTAGTTGCTGTTGTGGACAGATTGTTGCTATGACTTGTATAGAGTGTATGTGTTGAACCGTTGCTCCATTTTGAGTGTGCTCTATATGAAACTTGCTTGTTTTGCATGTAGTTTCATATTATCATGTTGCATCCATGTTTTGAGGTGTTTGCTTGATGTTTGGGTGCATTTTGCATCAATGTCATGTTTAACTTGTTTTGCTCATATCTTCTAGGCCGTTGCTCCAAATCTAATGAACTTCATATGTAACTTGACGAGAATTTCGTGTAGATCATCTTGGTGCATCTTAAATTGCTGTTTAACAACTTGAACATAAGGTTTATTCAGATCTGGACCAATTTCGAAATTTGCATATGAGGACTTACGGAATTGTTATATGTTGTTCGGCCTCATTTAAACTTGCTTTGATGTGTTGCTCTTGTTTGCATCATCTCTTGCCATGAGTAGCCTCATCCAGATTTTTCATGCATCATGCTTGTTTGTGCATCATGCCTTGTTCATGTGTGGTGTGTTTACTTTGTTGTGCGCTTCTTCTTGTTAGTCCCTGTTTCGTTGCGATCGTGAGGATTCGTTCGTCTACGCTTGGTTCGGCTTCATCCGTTCGTCTTCTTCATGGACTCGTTCTTCTTCCTTGCGGGTTTTCAGGCAAGATGACCGCTATCCTGGATCTCACTACTATCATTGCTATGCTAGTTGCTTCGTTCTTTCGCTATGCTGCGCTACCTATCACTTGCTGCTCAAGCCTACCTAATTGCCATGTGAACCTCTAACCATTGTCACCCTTCCTAGCAAACCCTTGTTTGGCTATGTTACCGCTTTGCTCAGCCCCTCTTATAGCGTTGTTAGTTGCAGGTGAAGATGAAGTTTGTTCCTTGTTGGAACATGGAGATGTTGTTCCTTGTTGGAACATGTTTACTTGTTGGGATATCACAATATATCTTATTTAATTAATGCATCTATATACTTGGTAAAGGGTGGAAGGCTCGGCCTTATGCGATGTTTTGTTCCTCTTGCCGCCCTAGTTTCCGTCATATCGGTATTATGTTCCCGGATTTTGCGTCCCTAACGCGGTCGGGTGATTTATGGGACCCCTTGACAGTTCGCTTTGAATAAGACTCGTCCGGCAAGGCCCAACATTGGTTTTACCATTTGCCTCACCTATACCCTTTTTCCCTTGGGTTTCCGGGCCCAAGGGTCATCTTTATTTAGCCCCGGGCGGTGCTCCCAGTGTTGGTCCGAACCGGCAACTTCTTGGGGCCACCTGCAGGGCAACTCGAGGATTGGTTTTACTCGTAGCTTGACTTATCGGTGTGCCACGAGAGCGAATGCGTCGACTCCTATCAGGATTTGTCGGCACATCCGGCGGCTTTGCTGGTCTTGTTTTATTCTTTGTCGAAATGTCTTGTATCAGGATTCGAGACTGATCGGGTCTTCTGGGGAAGGAATATCCTTCGTTGATCGCGAGAGCTTATCATGGGCTAAGTTGGGACACCCTGCAGGGTTTGAACTTTGAAAGCCGTGCCGCGGTTATGTGGCAGATGGGAATTTGTTAATGTCCGGTTGTAGAAAACCCGAAGTTGATCTTAATTAAAATACACCAACCGTGTGCGTAACCGTGAGTGTCTCTTTTCGGGGTTGATCGAGAGGATAACACGGTTTCTGGGTTATGTTTGACGTAAGTAGGAGTTCAGGATCACTTCCTGATCATTACTAGTTGACGACCGTTCCTTTCTTCCTCTTCTCGCTCTCTTTTGCGTTGGTTAGCCACCATATATGCTTAGTCGCTGCTGCAACCTCACCACTTTACCTCTTCCTTACCCTTTAAGCTTTGCTAGTCTTGATACCCATGGTAATGGGATTCTTGTGTCCTCATGGCTCACAGATTACTACACCACCAGTTGCAGGTACAGGTTTGTCACGATGATCATGGCCTTGAGGCGATGTTGCTTATATTGGAGTTCTTCTTACGCTTCTTCTTGATCGAGGATAGGTTCGGTCGGCGCTGGGCTAGCAGGGTGGATGTCGTTTGAGTTTCTGTTTATGTTTCATCCGTAGTGGGATGTTGATCTCTGTATATGATGTTGATGTATTCTTGTGGCATTTGTGCCTTTTGTATGTATCCCCACTATTATGTAATGTTGATGTAATGATATCCACCTTGCAAAAGCGTTTCAATATCGGGTCTATCCTTGGTGGGACCGTCGAGTTCCTTTTGGATAGGAATTAGCATATTGGGCGTGATAAGTTAGTATCGAGCCTCGACCGACCCTAAGGCCCCTTGATTGATCGTGTAGTTTGGCGTTGTTGAGTCTAGAAGAAAACTATTTTCGGAGTCTAGTTATATCGGAGTAGGAATTCTTCTACTCCTCAGCCCCTTCGTCGCTCTTGTGAGGAATCTTGACGTAGGTGTTTGAATTACTTCTCTTCCCCTTCAAAATTTTCTTTAGGATAACGCAGTTGGTTTTCCGGTAGTTGTTCCTCAGCTCTTCTCATCCGGTGCTTTTCTCGTCAAGTCGACTCGAGCCTCTTTGTCTTTCTGAGATCAATCCTCGATTCTTCCTATAGCGTTGTTGTTTCCCATGCAGAAGTTGTCCTTGTTTTTCCCACCGCCCTCCCTTCTTCCTCTCGGAACAGATGCATGTCCAGTATTGTCGGGGTAGAACTGATCGTGTCCCCACGAGCACCTCTGGGACCTGGGTCCCTTGTGTGGTTCGGAGGCGGAGATTGCTAAAGCGGATCGGCGATGCACTGGCGGTTACCCAACCGGAGCTATCCGGAGATAATATTCCTCTTGCTGCTTTGTGGATTATCTTGTGTTCTTGCTAGGGAGCAATGCGGGCTACAAGACCTAGCTTTGAGTGTGAATGTGATGAACTAAGCTGAGCTGGACCGAACCCAGCAGAACCCTTTCTCGTTGCACTTGGGCCTCCTTTTATAGGCACAAGGGGTTACCACATGTGGCAAGTGGACAAGGGTATGATAGTAAAAACATGGGTTGGTACACGCTTTGTCTGATGTCTGATAATCTATACCAAACTCGGCGGCAAGGGACAAGGGTCATCAATGCCGTCTCGATCGCCCGACGATTATACGAGGGACCGTCAAGTGCGCCTCCATTTGCCACGATGGTAGCTTGTCGGCGCTGCTTGTCGCTACTCTCCGCTGGCTGCACAGCCCGTCGACAGCGTACATGGGAGAGCCCGTGGTGACACGTTGGCGGGTGAGCTGGGCGGAGATGAAGAGAGTCGCCCGCCCGGCAAGCGCCTTGCATGGCGGGGAACCTTAAGCGGCTTGGGGATTCAGCGCCCGCCAAGCCTTCGACAAGCTCCTCTTGCGGGGCCTTGTTTCCTTTCGCCCTGGTGGCCTTCCCGGTAAGCTCCTCTTGCGGGGTCTTGACTACTTTGTTCTTGAATGGCTCTAAAGGGCGGCGAGGACCTTAAGCGGCCATCGAGGCCAGCCCTGCCGTGGGCGCTGGCTGTCCGTGCGAGTTCGGGGTACTAGGGTACCCTACTCTAATACACCGGCAGGAGCCCCGGGCCTGGGCCACCTGCGGCGCCAAGCTGTTGGGCCAGGCCCAAAAGCGATTACTGCGAACGCACGCGTGGTCTTGATTACGCCGTTATTTGCCTTGGACCCACCCGTCTCCCACGAGCAGCCGCACCGGGCGTGGCGTCGTGGGGAAATCGTGAGGTTTTCTTTAATGGGAAAAATCAGAGCCCGTCCCTCTCCTCTTTATAAGCGAGGCGGGAGCTGTCTTGGAAAGCAGCGGAAGAGCTCGGTAGCTAATAAAAAACCCTCTCGGGATATAAGCGGGTAGCGTGAGCAACTCGTTGAGGCGCCTGCCTTCATCTTAGAGAAGGCGAGGTCGAAGAAGCAGCGAGGCTTGCCGAGAAGCTCTCCAGCGTGAGAAGGTGGTGGCGCAGCGGAAGATCAACCTCGACAGCTACGAGGAGGATCTCGCGTGGCGAGCGGTTGGCGGGCCGCCGGGAGGCAAGGATGCCGCTGCGGCTGCCGAGGCCGCCAAGAGGTGGAGGCGAGGTGGCTCAGCTGGAGTCCACCCTCGAGAAGAATGCCGAGGAGGTCGCGGGTTGAAGCGGCGTGAGAAGGGCAGCTTATACCTCGGCGAGTTACCAGGTCGTTTTGCGGAGAAGATCAAAAGCTCGATGCGCCAAGGACTCAAAGCGGATCTGGAGCTGAAATTGACCACTTTGGCGGAGGCGTTGAGCGGCACCAAGGCGGGAAGCGGGCCTGCTGGAAAAGATCAAAGGCCACCGAGGAGTTGCCGTCGAATCTGTGACCGCCCGAGAATAATCTTGGGACAGCATAATGCATTGGACGGAAGGTCTTGTGGACACCGCCGCTTTGCATCCATAATGAGCTGATGGAGTTGGGGATGACAGATCTTGGATACTCCAAGCGAGAACCTCCAACACAGCGTCAAGCTCAGCCTATTCTTCAAAAGCGTGTTGGCGGGTATCCAGCGGCTCGGGATGAGGTTCGAAGCAATGGCGGAGAATCACGCCAAATCTGTCTTAGAGAGCTCTCGAGAAGGTGTTGATGAAGGTGGCCTTCCGCCTTGAGCGTCGACTTCTCCAAGGCCCTCAAGTCCCTGCCTCCATCCGCCCGATGTTGAAGCGCTCAAGACCCTTATCGCACCCATCGTGGGCAGGGTGGCGGAGTTAAGAGGCTCGAGGCGACCGCGTGGACTAGGCGCCAAGTCTATCTTTCTCTCGTCGCTGTAGATCATGTTGGGCGAAAAATCTATTAGATCTGCGACAAGTTATTATGTAATATACACTATCTTAGGCAATCGAATGCAATGTTATTTCCTTTACTCGATTTCTTCCCTTGTATGTTACTGCCCTCGCTTTTAGGAAACTTGCGGTGCGAGCACCCTTGCCTTGGCGCTTGAGTCGGAACTTCAGCACTTCTTTGGCGAAGTGCATACCGACAAAGCAACCTCGTCGCGGACTAGCCGCAGCTCACTTAAGTTGTTGGCGGACTCGAAACAAAGTAAGTAGCGACTAGTCACGATTTGGTTCCTCAGCGCTGAGGTTTTCCATACAAAGTACTATCGTTCGAGGAAGATAACTTAAAAATTTAAAACTGGTCGCAAACTTAGCAACTTAGCTTTTACATTGTCCATTTTCCGGCAAAGCGACAGTTCCTCAAGCGGCGGCTTGTCATTACACCATTATCTCCTCCCCCCGGTTAACTTGTGGGTGGATGAACCTTCTTCTTGTTTGAGAAGAAGAAGAAAAATAAAGTTATGGAGCCTAATGGCTTATTATAAGCTTATCGGGTGCGGGTGCTGCACAAGATGTTAGTAAACACATGCATATATGATTATGAAAGCAAGTATTGACAAAATGTGCGCAACCATAGGCTTTCTTGATGCAAGTCTGCGCCCGTCTTTGTACAAAGGATTACATGCAAGGCGGCAAGACTTGTACAAAGGGTGGTTGTCGGAGCAGGTTCCGGCAACGCGCCTCATGGGTAAAACTTGCGAAGATGCTCTATGTTCGAGGAATTGCTCACGGAAGGCCATCTTGGTCTCAAAGCGGACAGCGCCGGGCCTAGTGACTTCGTTTCACCCGATAAGGGCCTTCCACTTTGGCATCAACATTTGGAATTCTTGGCGGATTGAGCGCGCGAAGAACAACGTCGCCTTCCTCGAAGCTTCGGCATTAACTGCGGCTATGGTAGCGGCGCAAAGCTTGCTTTATAACGAGCAGCTCGTCTGGCACTGAAGGCGATCTTCCTCGAGGAGCAGCGCGTCATCTTATCGCAGCTGCTCTTGCTCAAACTCATCATAGCGAGCACTTTCGAGGTGACCGTATCTGAGTTCCGTGGGAGAACTGCCTCTGCTCCGTAGACTAGAGCAAAGGGTGTCGGCGATGGCTCGATTTGGCATCGTCTGATCGACCAAGAACCACCGGCAGCTCCTCGATCCGGTTCCTTCCGCGCCGCCTTTGTCAAAGTTCTGGTCTTGAGTCCTCGCAGCACTTCAGCGTTTGCTCTCTCTGCTTGACCGTTGCTTCTCGGATGAGCAGCGAAGCAAAAGCAGATCTTGGCGCCAAGATCTTGGGCGTCTTGCATGAAGGTGCGGCTCGTGAAGCTGTGTGCCGTTATCGGTGATGATCCGGTTAGGAATCCCAAAGCGGCAAACAATTGACTGAAGAACTTGGCGGCTGGTGTCTTTATCACCTTTCTCTGGTTCCACT
Organism: Aegilops longissima; assembly: GCA_021605205.1. Taxonomy (NCBI): domain Eukaryota; kingdom Viridiplantae; phylum Streptophyta; class Magnoliopsida; order Poales; family Poaceae; genus Aegilops; species Aegilops longissima. The sequence goes on from JAHIAM010002864.1 coordinate 17,706, forward strand.
TCCGGCCACTTTGTGAACTTGTCGATTCGGCGTACAAGTATTCAAAGCCCCGACAGCTCGGGGAAGGGGCGAGGATGTCGACCCCTAGACGAAAGGGCGAGGATAAAGGGACTGTCACGGAGAGCTTGAGCTAGTTGGTGTATCTGTTTGGAATGGGCGGCTTGCGCTTCACACTTGGTTACTTGTGAAGTTGCATCTGGAGGCTTACGGCGAGAAGAAACCTTGCGGAAAGCTTTGCGGCAAGTGCTCTTCTTGCCAATGTGGTGACCACATATGCCTCCATGTATCTCTGCCAACATCTTACTGTCCATCTTCGGCAAATACACTTCAATTTCACCTTTGTTGAGCCTTCTTACATGAGGATGTTGTCAACAAACTGGTACATACTTATTTCTTGGGGCTACTTTTCCGCTTCTTCTTGCTCTTGGGAAATTCTCTGTCTGAAGGAAATGGGCGATTCTTTGTGCCCATGTTGGAGCACGTGGCTCGACAACAAGGACTAAAGGCTCATCTATCACTGCGGGAACATCGGCTTCTCGGCAAGGACACGTGGGTCCGCGGGAACTCGATGATCCCGGCAAGCTGCGGAGCTAAACTTGTCGGAGAGTTTGCTTCAGCGATATAAACTGCATGGTTTGGCCAGACATCTGCTCCTCGGTGATACTCGCGTTGGTTTAAGGGACCTTTTTGGCGGCTCGAGAGAGCTCTGCCGGAAAGTAATCGGAAACCAATTTTCTCTTCTTGCTCTGTCTGTTGGCGATTATTACGGTTGGCTGAGTCGGCTTGAGCCACGAAAATCCCTGGTTCCACAGGTAACTTAAGTGCGGCACATTTGGAGAGGCTATCGGCTATATCATTACATGCTCTTGGAGCGTGTTCCATTTGCGAACCTTCAAAGTACTCTTCAGCTTCCTCACTTCATCGGCGTACGCTTCCATCAGCGGACTTTGATAATCTTTATTTACTTGGCGGACGACAAGTTGCGAGTCCCCCCTAACAAGGAGCCACTGAGGACCTTGGCGGCCATCAGGCCAGCCCTATCGTGAGGCGCTTGCAACTGTTCGATGCCAGGCTCGAGGTACTAGGGTACCCCTACTCTGGCTCACCGGCAGGAGCCCTCGGGCTGGGCCACCTGCAGGCGCCAAGCTCTGTTGGGCCAGGCCCAAAAGCAGTCTGCAGGCATGCGTGGTCTTGATTACGCCGTTATTTGCCTTGGACCCACCACGTCTCCCACAGACTGCACGCATCCACCGCGTTCTCTGTAGCAGCCGCAGCGTCAATTGTGGTGTCGTGGGGTAAGTGAAGCGGCGTCTTGAGTCGCCTCATCTGTCGCCTCGATTCGCATCTCCGCCACGTGGTTCCCATGCACTCGGGGTCACAGACGGTGGAAGTGGGAAGCGGGCGTTATAGCAGGCAGCAGTCTGCCCGATTCCCTGCTCTTCCTATGCCTTGATTACGCTGGCCAGGCGGCCGAGCCCCACCTTGCTTCTTTAAGAAGGGTGGAAGGGCCTTGACCGCACTCTCCATCTCTTCTTTTCCTCGACTTCTGCTCCCCTTTCTCCCATTCGTCATGGAGAAAGGAACCTTGATTCTTCATCGGTGGCGGCGAGGGTGCAGCTGGACATCGCCTCCTCCCAATCCACGCCGGGGTGGCTGAGCCAGCCACAAGGGAAGAGGGAGGCGAGTCGTGGGCGAGTCGAGGATCTCGGGAAGAGGCGGGGCGGGCGCGCCGTCTCTGCCTCACCGATGGTTCCCCTCCGGCGAGTCGTGGGCGAGGTCGGCGCTCGGGGAAAAGGCGGGCGGGCGCGCGCCGTCTCCGCCCAGCTGGCAGTTCCCCTCCTGCGGCGGTCCATCGGGGGCGACCCTTGCGAGTTCTTCGTCCAAGCTCGCCAGGCGCCTCGTCGTCGCCTCGGCTTCCAGCTCCGTTCGCGAGTGCGATGGTCGGATCCGCCGAGACATTGAGACTGCACATGAGGGCTGTGGGATCAGCGGCAGCGAGTCGCGTTGTATTCCCAGCCCCTAATGTGATGTATCTTGATCGTGGGTGGAAGGCGTTCGCCGCATCCACAACCTGCTGGCAGGGTTTACCCTCCATTTTAAGTTAATGGAGGTGATCTCCTCTCCGTCAAGGTCTTGGGGATCTCGGCTTTTCGGGCGGTGCTGCGTGGATAGCTCCTCCGACAGCGAAGATTCCTCGTCGGCGAGTGGCGAGGAGGAGGCGACAACGGCGGCGAGGTAGCGGGCCCAACTAGTTGTCGGCGCCGCTTTGCGCGTCACCGGCGACCCCATCATCCGTGTCGCGGCTCCTTGAACTCCGGGGTCGTCTCCTTGGGCGTGGCGTGGGGAGGCTGCGGAAGGGAAGAGGATGGCGACAAGGCCGTCAAGTCGAATCTGAGGCGTAGTGCCCTCGACAGCGTCTTGGCGTCCTGCCGCCCGTCTTGAGCCCGCTTCGGCGCCGTCGTCCCGTCAAGCCCTCGGAGAGCCCGGCATGTTCCTTGGTGCCTTCGGCACTGTAGCTCGCATAGGCACTTCTTTTGCCCTTCCGCCTCCTTAACCTACCTCCACGAAGATAGGGACAGAAAAAGGATTACGGGCATCTTATCTTTTTAATTTGTAAGCCTTGGGCCTTATCGTATTTAAAACTTGTAATCCTCTCTTTCATGTTTTCATTCTCCACGGATTTGTATCCGAGTAGAATGTTTTTAATGAAAGAGGATGTTTGAAAAGACGAAAAGGCTTATCGACACGCAGCCCCGGCAACTCTGGTTTGCCGCAGCCCCGACAACTCGGCACCGCAGCCCCGGCAGCTCGGCTTACCGCGGCCCCGGCAACTCTGGTTTGCGAGGCTTGGATGCGGCGCACCTTTCTTCTCTTCGCTGTTATTTCAGTTCAAAGAACAATTTAACTAGTGCCGTGACAAGTTATTTTTGTAATATACACTATCTTAGGCAATCGAATGCAATGTTATTTCCTTTACTCCATTTCTTCCCTTGTATGTTACCGCCCTCGCTTTTCGGGGAACTTGCGGTGCGAGCACCCTTGCCTTGGCCTTGAGTGCGGAACTTCAGCGACTTCTTTGGCGAAGTGCGCTACCGACAAGCAACCTCGTCAGCGGACTAGCGCAGCTCACTTAAGTTGTTGGCGGACTCGAAACAAAGTAAAAGCGCGCGACTAGTCACGATTTGGTTCCTCCGCGCTGGGTTTTCCATACAAAGTACTATCGTTCGAGGAAGATAACTTAAAAATTTAAAACTGGTCGCTTAAACTTAGCAACTTAGCTTTTACATTGTCCATTTTCCGGCAAAGCGACAGTTCCTCGGCGGGCTTGTCGGCCACACCATTATCTCCTCCTCCCCGGTTAACTTGTGGGTGGATGAACCTTCTTCTTGTTTGAGAAGAAAGAAGAAAAATAAAGTTATGGAGCCTAATGGCTCATTATAAAGCTTACGGGTGCGGGTGCTGCACAAGATGTTAGTAAACACATGCATATATGATTATGAAAGCATGTATTGACAAAATGTGCGCAACCATAGGCTTCTTGATGCAGGGGTCTGCGCCCGGCTTTGTACAAAAGATTACATGCAACAGCGGCAAGACTTGTACAAAAGGGTGGTTGCGGAGCAGGTTCGACAAGCCGCGCCTCATAGGTAAAACTTGCGAAGATGCTCTATGTTCGAGGAATTGCTCACGGAAGGCCATCTTGGTCTCAAAGCGGACAGCGCCGGGCCTAGTGACTTCGTTTCACCCGATAAGGGCCTTCCCACTTGGCGTCAACTTGTTGGAATTCTTGGCGGATTGAGCGGCGAAGAACAAAGTCGCCTTCCTCGAAGCTTCGGCATTAACTGCGGCTATGGTAGCGGCGCAAAGCTTGCTGATAACGAGCAGCTCGTCTGCAGCACGAAGGCGATCTTCCTCGAGGAGCAGCGTCATCTTATCGCAGCTGCTCTTGCTCAAACTCATCATAGCGAGCACTCGAGGTGACCCGTATCTGAGTTCCGTGGGAGAACTGCCTCTGCTCCGTAGACTAGAGCAAAGGGTATGCGGCGATGGCTCGATTTGGCGTCGTCTGATCGACCAAGAACCACGGCAGCTCCTCGATCCAGTTCCTTCCGCGCTTGCGCGCTTTGCCGAAAGTTCTGGTCTTGAGTCCTCGCAGCACTTCAGCGTTTGCTCTCTCTGCTTGACCGTTGCTTCTCGGATGAGCAGCGAAGCAAAGCAGATCTTGGCGCCAAGATCTTGGGCGTCTTGCATGAAGGTGCGGCTCGTGAAGCTGTGTGCCGTTATCGGTGATGATCCGGTTAGGAATCCCAAAGCGGCAAACAATTGACTGAAGAACTTGGCGGCTGTTGTCTTGTCACCTTCCTCACTGGTTCCACTTCCGGCCACTTTGTGAACTTGTCGATTACGGCGTACAAGTATTCAAAGCCCCGACAGCTCGGGGAAGGGCGAGATGTCGAGCCCCAGACGAAAAGGGCCAGGATAAAGGGATCGTCTGGAGAGCTTGAGCTGGTTGGTGTATCTGTTTGGAATGGGCTTGCGCTTCACACTTGGTTACTTGTGCGGTTGCATCTGGAGGCTTCGGCGGAAGAAACCTTCTTGGAAAGCTTTGCGGCAAGTGCTCTTCTTGCCAATGTGGTGACCACATATGCCTCCATGTATCTCTGCCAGCAGCTTACATCCATCTTCGGCAAATACACTTCAATTTCACACCGTTGAGTCTTCTTACATGCAGGATGTTGTCAACAAACTGGTACATACTTATTGCCGGGCTACTTTTCCGCTTCTTCTTGCTCTTGGGAAGTTCTCTGTCTGAAGGAAATGGGCGATTTCTTGTGCCCATGTTGGAGCTGTGGCTCGACAACAAGGACTAAAGGCTCATCTATCCTTTGGGAACATCAGCTTCTCGGCAGGACTGTGGGTCGCGAACTCGATGATCCCGGCAAGCTGCGGAGCTAAACTTGTCGGGGCGTTTGCTTCAGCGATACAAACTGCATGGTTTGTCGGGACAGACTGCTCCTCGGTGATATTGCGTTGGTTTTAGGGACCTTCTTGGCGGCGGCTTGAGAGCTCTGCGGGAAAGTAGTCGCCGGAAACCAATTTTCTCTTCTTGCTCATCTGTTGATGGTGTTACGGTTGGCTGAGTCAGCTTGAGCACAAAATCCCTGGTTCCACAGGTAACTTAAGTGCGGCACATTTGGAGAGGCCATCAGCTATATCATTACATGCTCTTGGAGCGTGTTCCATTTGCGAGCCTTCAAAGTGCTCTTCAGCTTCCTCACTTCATCGGCGTCGCTTCCATCAGCGGACTCGATAATCTTTATTTACTTGGCGGACGACAAGTTGCGAGTCCCCGACAATGAGCTTCTTGATCCCAAGGTCCACTGCGATCACGAGACCGGCAAGCAAGCCTTCATACTCTGCAGTATTATTTGTTGCTTGTTCCTTGGGAAAGTGCATCTGGACTATGTACTTGAGGTGCTCCCGGTGGGTGCGATAAGCAACACGCCGGCACGGCGCTGCTGCAGCGAGAAGGCACCATCAAAGTACATCAGCCACTCTTTATTTGCCTCCTTGGCGGGGATGCTCGTCTCGGAATTTCCTCATCTTGCGTTGGCGTCCACTCTGCTATGAATTCTGCCAATGCCCTGCTGCTGGATAGTTGAAGTGCTTTGAACTTGAGACCAAAGCTTGCAGTTCAGTGCCCACTCAACAATCCTGCACTGTTGCTACGGATTTTGCAAAATCCTCTTCATTGAAGCGGTGACAACTGTTATCTCATGTGCTTGGAAGTAATGGCGCAGCTTTCTCGAGGCCATGAGGAGGCGAAAAGCAACTACGCACACAGTACCTTGATCTAGCCCCTGGAGAAGAGGCCGACAAAGTATCTTGGGCGCTGCACCATCTTCTTACGTATCTTGTCGCAACCTGCGCTGATCCGTCCTTATCGGGACCGAGCTTGTGGTGAAGCCCTTGCTTGTCGCTGGATCGCTTTGCCTCGGTTGCGGCTCATCATCGCCTCCCTCTCCGCTACTAACGCAGCACTAACCACTTGATTGGTTGCCGCTATATACAGCAACAACTTCTCTTGTGGCTTAGGTGCGACAAGTATTGGGCGGAGGACAGGTATCTCTTCAAGTCTGCAGCGCAGCCTCCGCCGAGTCCATTTCATTGGACCTGCCTTTTCAAAATCTTGAAAAGCGGCGGCGCGTTCAGCAGAACTTAGAGATGAACCTCTTGAGAGCAGCCACGCAACCGGCAAGCCTCGACATCCTTGGCGCTTTGGTGCTTGATCTGCTCAATGGCCTTGATCTTGTCGGGATTGGCTTCAATTCCCGCTGAGATACAAAGAACCGAGAAGCTTGCGGAAGGACTCCAAACACGCACTTCTCGGGGTTGAGCTTGAGGTTGATCTTGCGCAGATTTGCAAGCGTCTCATCAAATCCTGAACAGAGTCGCTCTGTCCTTGCTCTTGACCACTATATCATCCATGTAGCTTCTACATTTACGTGTATCTGTGGTCCAAAGGCATCATGGACTACCCTTGCAAAGGTTGAACCAGCATTCTTCAAACCGAAGGCATCCGTATAAAGCGATCGTGCCACATGGTGTAATGAATGCGGTTTCTCTTCATCCTCTTCGCCATGAAGATCGATGATATCCTGAATATGCATCAAGAAAGCGAAAGCGGATCGCATCCAGCCGTGGAGTCAACAATCTGGTCGATCTGGCGGCAAGGGAAATGGGTCTTTGGGACAAGCTTTATTAACATCGGTGAAGTCAATACAAAGTCTCCATTTCCCATTAGCCTTGCGTACAACTACGGATTGGCCAACCACGTGGGGTGGAGGACTCCTCGACAAGCCTGCTGCTTCTAATTTCTTGATTTCTTACGCTATGAACTCTTGGCGCTCCTTTGCTGTTTCCTAACTTTTTGCTTGGCGGGCGCGCGTGAGGACGAGACAGCTAGGTGGTGCTCAATTACTTTCACAGGAACACGGGGATGTCGGATGGTTGCCATGCAAACACGCCGACATTCGCCCTTGAGAAAACAACGAGCTCGCCTTCCTATTTAGGATCAAGCGTGGCGATGGTGAAGGTACCACCGGTGCCGTCCTCCTTGGCGGGCACCTTCTTGGTCTTTGGCGGAGCTGCCATCGTCTTGTTGCACTTGCGGTGGAGCTCGATGGTGCGTCCTCGGCGGTGGCGCAGCACTCGAAGAGTGCGCTTGCGGAGTGAGCAGCGAGCTCTTGCGGACCTGGTGGTCTTCTTCCCCGGGAGCTTCAGCGGTAAGTGGTTTGCTATTTGTCGCTGCTGCTGCATCCGGTAAATCTTGTCGGCGCAGATAAGTGCATCTTTCTTGTCGCCATGGACAGAAATAGCGCTTATCGGGCGGGCATCTTGAGTAGGTTGTAAGCATAATGAGGCGGCCATGAACTTGGCGAGTCTTTGGGCGGCCAAGTATGCCATTGTAGGGCAATGGGAAATCGGCGACGTCGAGCGTGACCCTCTCGGTTCTGAAGTTGAGCTCGCTGCCGAATATTACCGGCAGCGTGATCTTCCCTTTGGGCTTGCTCCTTCTGGGTTGATTCCTTGGAAAGTACCGGTTTCTTGAGCTGTTGTCGAGGATTTGAAGTTTACGGAGCCTGCGGAGGAGATCAAATTCAGGCCGGCCCGCCGTCAACCAACATCTTTGTGACCTTGAGGTTGCGGATGGTTGGTGAGACCAACATCGGCAAACACCCGACCGCGATGATGCGATCGGGGTGATCCTCAATGTCAAAGATGATGGGCGTCTTGGACCACTTGAGAGGTTTGCGTGACTCTATGGATGGTTACTGCTGCATTGACCTCCGCATCCATTGCTTGAGTTGGCGGTGCGAGGTATGCGAGAGGCGCACCACCGTCGGCATAAAGGACCTCTGTTGCCTTTTGAAACTCATGCTCATCAGCTTCATCGTCCTCATCGTCCTCGTCATCTTCATCTTCATCTTCTTCCTTGTCGCGGCCACGGGGAGTCATCTCCTTGCCGCTGCTTGGCCTTGCTTGGCGTCCTCCCGACGGGTCTCTTCTTACTTGCTGCACCTGCACCTTCTTGGGCCTTCTCCTTGTCTACGCTCGTATTCAGCTCTCGTAGCTCAACAAGCTGCTCGACTTTCTTGCAGCTCTGGAGATCGTGGCCTTTAGTGCGGTGGATTTCTGATCTTGCTTGTTGGAGCTGTCGGGCTTGTCGTGACCGCCACGACTTGGCGGTCGGCGTCAGCGGCAACCTCCTTGCGGAGCCACCGGCCTTAGCCTTGTTGGCGGCACCATCCTTGCGGACTGCTCGACAACTAGTACTTCTTGGTTTTCTTCCTCTGTTGTTCCGCCCGGCTATTTCTTGCGGGGCATTCCCTCCTTGTCAGACTCTGCTCCCACATTCTCTCACAGGAGTCTTCTTCCTTCTTCGGTGCGTGCACACTTGTCGGCCAGGCGTAGAGCTCGTTGGCGTCTTTCACTTTGCACATCGCCATCTCCTCCCTCATCCTGCGATTTCGTACATTACGATGGAATGCCTTGATCCACTGCAGCAGGGTGGGCGTGCAGGATGTTGTAGTGCACTCATTGAATCTCTGGATGAATTTGCGAGAGACTCCCCCTCATACGGGCAAGCAGGTGGAATCACTCTCTGGCCATGAGGCTTGTGGCCGCTGTGAAAGGCGCCAACAAGCTAGTGGCACAAATCTGCCAAGAAGAAATAGAGCCATCCGGCAAGTGCATGAGCCAAGATCGGCGTTTGGCTTGAGCACCAAGGGAAAGTAGTTGGCGAGGATCTTGTCGTCTCGTCCCCGCAGCTTGCACGCGATGGTGTAGATCTTGAGAACTCCGATGGATGTGTCCTGCCGTCGTACTTCTCGGCACATCTGGTTTGAAGTTTTTCTTGTCGGGCCACGGACTTGCCGCAGCTCACGAGTGAGCAGGGCAACCTCCCGCGTCTGACAAGTCGCTGGTTCCCCTGGCGCATGCATGTCGACAATGGGCCCGGCGCTGGTCGGATTGTGGCAGCGCTTCTCTTGGCGCTCGTCACGGGTTCGGCGTCTTCCTCTGCCGTTCTCGAAGAACTTGGCGTTGAGTCGCGGCGAGCTCGCGGATCGGCGGCGCTGTGGAGTCGCTGTCGAGGTGGATCCGGCGGTCGGCGATCTTGGCCGCGGGAAGGAGTGTACGGTGGGTGCACCCCGCAAGTCTCGTCGCCATCGGCTCGCGCCTTATCGCCTCGCCCGCGGCTGCGAAGCGCTCCGTTGCAGCGGGGCGTCGCCGTTAAGCGAAGCCGATGAGACTCTGGTGTGGCCCTCCATTAAATCGACCTTATCGGCCGTTGGAGGTAATCTAAAATAATTGAGCTCTTGCCAAGGCTTCCGCTGGTGTGCTTGGCAGCAGCGGCGCGGGCGAAAAAGCGAGATGTGCTCGGACTCTAACCAAGTTAGGAGGCGATATCCATAGCGACCGTACTCCACTCGTACCGGCATCTTTGAGGTGCATGCGGGTCTCGAGACCTCGGGATCCTCGGCTTGGCGTTGATCAATGGCGTATGGTGCGCGAGTATCATGGCGCTGTCATCGCGCCTCTGCGATGGGCAGCGGTGCGGTCAGACGCCCGGCGCTGCGCTGCGTTGTCCTTGGACCTGGCGGCATCGTGGGCTCTCTCGGCGACGCCGGTCCCTCCGCCAGCGTTCCCCCCACCACGGCGGCCCGGTGGTGGTGGGTTCGGCAGCGAACGGCTCAGCTGCTGCCGAAGCTTCTTCTTGGCGCCATGTCAGCGAAGATGTCGATGGAGTTGCTCGTGCGACCGCGGATCGGGTTCACACAGCCTCGGCGACCCCTACAGCGCGCCAAAGATGTCGGGGAAGAAGCGGTCGTGTCCCCACGAGCACCTACGGGACTGGGTCCCTTGTGGTTCGGAGGCGGAGATTGCACAAAAAGCGGATCGGCGATGCACGGCGGTTACCCAACCGGAGCTCTCCGGAGATAATACTCCTCTGCTGCTTTGTGGATTATCTTGTGTTCTTGCTAGGGAGCAATCACGGGCTACAAGACCTGGCACGAGTGTGAATGTGATGAACTAAGCTGAGCTGGACGAACCCAGCGAACCCTTTCTCGTTTCACTTGGGCCTCCTTTTATAGGCACAAGGGGTTACCACATGTGGCAAGTGGACAAGGGTATGATAGTAAAAACATGGGTTGGTACACGCTTTATGCAGTGTACGATAATCTATACCTAACTCGGCGGCAAGGGACAAGGGTCATCAATGCCGTCTCGATCGCCGAAACGATTATATGAGGGACCGTCAAGTGCGCCTCCGTTTGCCACGATGGTAGCTTGTCGGCGCTGCTTATCGCTACTCCCGCTGGCTGCACAGCCCGTCGACAGCGTACATGGGAGAGCCCGTGGTGACACGTTGGCGGGTGGCTGGGCGAAGATGAAGAGGTCGCCCGCCCGGCAAGCGCCTTGCATGGCGAGGAACCTTGTCGCGCAGGGGTTCAGCGCCCGCCAAGCCTTCCGGCAAGCTCCTCTTGCGGGGCCTTGTTCCTTAGCATACTGAGTGGCCTTCGGTAGCTCCTCTTGCGGGGTCTTGACTTCTTTGTTCTTGAATGGCTCTAAAGGGCGGCGAGGACCTTAGCGGCCATCGGGCCAGCCACATCGTGGGCGCTGCAATTGTCCGTGCGAGTTGAGGTACTAGGGTACCCTACTCTAATCTGTGACAAGTATCCATCCTACTCGTGTGAAGTTTTGCTCTCTCTCCTCAATGATTTCAATCGGTGTTTTCTCTTCAAGATATTAAATCGATTTCCCCTTCAAGTTGCCTTTGTTTTCCGCCCTCCACCCTATTATTCCCGGAGTTCGAGTTTCTTCCGACCATCAATTCCATTCGTGTGGAGCCTCTTGAGTCTTTCATCAATTGTTTCAACGGTAAATTCTCGTCTTGTTAGTCATTCTTCATCCCTTTTCTTTTTCGGTGGATCAATTCAAGTTTTTTAGTGTCGATCGTATTCTTTCCATCAGCTCAAATATTTCCCTTTGCTCGTTCGCCTCTCGCCAATTTATCCTTCGGGTGTTCAACACATCTTAGGAGATTCGTCTATGTTTGAATTAATTCGAGGTTGTCACCTCATTCAAATACTTCAATTGTTCTGGTGCATCATCTATCTCTTCAACTATCCCTTTCCAACGATGTTTTTCTTTTAGTGGGCCCTAACCCACAGGTCTTTTCCAGGATCTTACGACTCTTTTAATTTCCCGGAGTTATTCTCAATTCTTTTCAGAGTTTGGCGTAGAATGAATTTCATCGATCAGATGCCTTCTCCAAGATCTCTTTCAATTTTTTTCATTGTTGGCTCAACCTCTTCGTTTTTCATTCTCTGGAGTATCGGTAATTTTCTTGGTGTTCCTCGTCGTCTTTCTCAACATTTGAAGACCGAAGAAGAGTTTTCCTCTAAATCTTGCCCGTTCTCCGAAGATTAGTGGTTCTAGCTTCATGCTATCCTCTCGAATTATTCCATTTATCTGTTAGTCTTTTCTTACCCATCGGAGCATTTCAGGAGTTGCTTTTACATTCGATCATCCGGAGGCCATATTTTGAATATCTCTCCATTCTAAGTTTTTTTCAAATTCGTTCTCCAATTATTCCATATTCGTGCCCCTTCGTTCGTCTCAATATTCTTCCAGTGCCGCGTTCAAGCATTCGTTAATCAGTTTGCGATCTCTTCGATCTCTTTTCTCCAAATTCCCTCAAGTATCTTCGTGCTTTTCTAATTCTTCCCGGTGATTCATTTCTCTTTCGTCAGTCACTTCCGAATTCTTACGGTGATTCGTTCAAGATTATTTTCCTTGTTTATCATATTAATCTATTCGTTCTTTTCAACCGACCGGTGATTCATGAAGTCCTTCTCAAGTTTGCGATATGTCACTTCTCAATCCTTTTCAAGAAGAATAAGTAGTATGCAAAATCTGTTGCTTGTCAGCAATTAAATTTGATGAAGGATAAGCATACAATAAATCTTATTCTTATTTCATCCAAGTGATTAATCTTTTTCTTCGGAGTTTGTTCTTGAGGAATAAATTCTAGCTCGAAGTGTTTTCATCTTTTCTTTTCCGGAGTTCAAAATTTACTCGACCATCTCGTCGGAACCTCCGTCTAATTCATCGCAAGGCTCATCTTATTCTTTCCTCCTTCATTCTATCTCGTCATCCTTTTGTTATCGGAGTTCTTCACGGTGGTTCTTCATGATTTAATTCATTCTTCAAGAGTTCATCAAGATTTTTGTTGGTGGAGTTCAAGTATCTTTCCTTCTCGCATCTCGAAGTGCAATTAATTCTCCGTATTCTTTAGAATTGGAGTTTTGCATTTCTTTGTTCTTCTCAGATATTCAAATCCATTCAATCCTTCCTTCTAAGTTCTTTTGATTCAATTATTTCAATTCTTTTCGGAGGTTTTGTGTCATGTCTTCATCAAGTATCATTCCATCCTCTCAAGTTCATGTTCTATTCTTTCCTTGTTCAACGATTGTGCTGCCTAAATCCTTTCGGTCTTATTCGTTTCTTTTCTCATTCTAACCCTCGGTTAGAGCGAGTGCCTTCATAGTCTATCGATTACGTGAGCTTTCAATTCTCGTCATTCTCGTCGTTTCTCTCTTCTTCTTGTGTGCTCTCTATTTCTTTGCTTCTTCTCTTGAGTTCTTGCTTCACCTCAACCCTTTTCTCTTCCGTCTCGGTCCTAAGATCTCGGGGCGAGATCTCTTATTAGTGGAGGAGTGTTATGCGCCCGGATTCGATCGCGAGTGTCCGTCGGTTATTAAATCGTCTTTGCCATGTCATGTGCTTGCGTGTTGCACTTTGCCATGTCATCATCTGCATTTCATATCATGTCGTCATGTGCATTTCATTTTGCATCGTGTTCGTCTCATGCATCCGAGCATTTTCCCGTTGTCCGTTTTGCAATCGGCACTCCGATGTCTCCGGCGCTCCCTTTTACCTCTTTTAGGTATGCGGGTGTTAAATGTTCTCGGAATGGGTTGAAGCTTGGCTTGCGGTCTTATTATAGTGTAGGCAGGCGCTTTGTCAAGTTTCGTCGTTTTGAGTCCATTTGATAGCCCAACCGTCATGTATAAGCGGTATCGTTATCGGTACCTTCGTCAGACGTTTCGGCTTCGAAAGCTGCCGCCGGGCAACACCTCTCTTCTCTCCCCTCAGTCGGACCCTCTCGTCACAGCCCCCTGCAGCCCTCCTATAACCCCCTCCGCTCCGGACCGCGGATCGAGATCAGGGTCGAAACCCCTCAAAAACTCCCAAACCCTAATCCTAGGCCTCCACGCAATATATAGCAGCCTCCCCTTTCCATTTCTGTCTAAACCTACCCTAGCCTTCCCCTACCTGCGGCCGCCGCCCTACCTCCATTTCCGTGCCCGGCCAGCCCAGATCCGCCACTTGGCGCCCGCCCCATGACGGCCAGCCTTGCGCCGCGCGCGCCGCCCTCCTCCTCCAACCCACGCGCGCCGCGCCCTGCCCTCCACTCCCGCCGCGCGGCCTCCCATCAGATCTGGCCCGCCACAGGCTGCATCGGGCCCAGGCCCGCTCTGCGCCGGCGCCCCGTGCCTCCCGCTCCCGGTCGGATCGAGGGGAAGAGCCCCTCGACCCCGAGTCCTCGTCGCGCGCCGCCGCTGGTCCCCTCGCCGCCCGGCAACGGCGGCCTTCGCCGGAACTGCCTCCGCCCGCCGCGGGCAGCCACCGAGGCGGAGCCTCGCCGCCCTGCCCTCCTTCCTTCTCCCTCTTCTCTCTCTCTTCCCTCACCGGCTACCGCCTCTCTCGCAGGTGCGCCGCCTCGCCATCGCCGGAGCACGTCGCCTCCGCGCCGGATCCGGATGCCCCACCCCCGATCTACCCGTTCCTGGTGCCTCCCGCGCGTCCCCGGCCTTCGCAGCCCTCGCCGGAGTTCTTATGCGCCGCCGCCATGCTCCTGCTCCCTCGATCCAGTCGGGATCGAGGAGAGGGACGACCGGGGCACCCTCGCTGCGTGGGCCCCGCGGCCTCCTGGCGGCCCAGCTCCTCGGCCCGCGTCCCCGGCCTGCCGAGGCGGCTCCTTCACCGACCGGCCCTTTTGGCCCCCTGGTGAGAACGCAAGATCCTTGCGTGCGATTTTTAGCTATCTTCGCGCGTCCTTTTTTTCAAAAAAAACTGCTAAGTCCCGAATCTGTGATATTTTTATGCATTTTTCATCATGCCATAACTCTGTCATCGTTGCTCCGTTTCATGCGTGTAATATGTCAAATTGTTCGTCTCGAAGCGTAGATCATTTCATCTCATTGCATCATTTTCATTTGAGCTCATCTTGATGCCCTAAATGCTGTTAGAAGAGTGCCATGTGATGTTAGTTTCTGTTTCTTAACAGAACATGCACTTTTGTCATTTTTGCCATGATTGATGTGTGCACCCTATGAATTTGAGTCCTACATGTGTTTTGTAATATGCCATGCCATCTTTACAGGGGTGTATGCCATGTATTTTTGTGATCTATGTGGTGACTAGCACAAGCATGCAAACTAGGCTTCTTGATGTTGCTGATTTCAGCCTGTTACTGCGATATTTTTATGCCATGTTAACTTGATGCTACCGAGAGATCCATGCATATTTTGAGATACTTCAGTAAGGATGTTTTGTTAAAAATGTCTTGCTCTATCCATCCATGCCCTTGTTTGAAATTATGGAGTGCCAAAGCTTGAGTCAATCGACCTCTACTTTTGCTATAAAATGTTTCCTGGCAGATTGTTTACATGTTATTCAATTTTGCCAAGGTTGTTGTAGTTGATCCGTGTATGCTATGATGTTGTTCTTGCCATGTATAGCTTCTATGCCATGTATTCTTACTGTTGGTTGCCTTTCCATGCCATGTATTGCTCTGTGGTGAGTGATTCAAGCTCACCAACATGCCTACTCATTGTTGTTCCTGCCACGTATTAATCTGTAATATAACTTGCCATGTTTACATGGGTGCCATCATATCTTGATCCTTTTGGCTCATGGTCACTAAGGACTTTTGTTCTATGCATTGAGTGGATTCATGCCATGCCTTTGTTTGCATGATAAGTTCCTGTAACATGTTGTTTGATAGCTCTAAACATTGCAACTTTGATGTTATTTACGCCAATGCCTAAAAGCTGTTATTATTTGCAATCTTGCCATTTGTTTTTGAGCATGTTCTAGTTGTTTCTGGAGATAGCTCAGTGTTCATGTTTTGTAATGCTTTACCTGTACATCATGCCCATGCCTTTTGTTTTTATGTTGAGGTCCTGTAGCATGATGTTTTGATGCTTATAATATGCCTAGTTCTTTGTTTTGGACAGATTGTTGCTATGACTTGTATAGAGTGTATGTGTTGAACCGTTGCTCCGTTTTGAGTGTGCTCTATATGAAACTTGCTTGTTTTGCATGTAGTTTCATATTATCATGTTGCATCCATGTTTTGAGGTGTTTGCTTGATGTTTGGGTGCATTTTGCATCAATGCCATGTTTAACTTGTTTTGCTCATATCTTCTAGGCGTAGCTCCAAATCTAATGAACTTTATATGTAACTTGACTAGAATTTCGTGTAGATCATCTTGGTGCATCTTAAATTGCTGTTTAACAACTTGAACATAAGGTTTATTAAGATCTGGACCAATTTTGAAATTTGCATATGAGGACTTACCGGAATTGTTATATGTTGTTCCCGGCCTCATTTAAACTTGCTTTGATGTGTTGCTCTTGTTTGCATCATCTCTTGCCATGAGTAGCCTCATCAAGATTTGTCATGCATCATGCTTGTTTGTGCATCATGCCTTGTTCATGTGTGGTGTGTTTACTTTGTTGTGTGCTTCTTCTTGTTAGTCCCTCTTTCGTTGCGATCGTGAGGATTCGTTCGTCTACGCTTGGTTCGGCTTCATCCGTTCGTCTTCTTCATGGACTCGTTCTTCTTCCTTGCGGGATTTTAGGCAAGATGACCGCTACCCTGGATCTCACTACTATCATTGCTATGCTAGTTGCTTCGTTCTTCGCTATCTGCGCTACCTATCACTTCTTGCTCAAGCCTCCCAATTGCCATGTGAACCTCTAACCATTGTCACCCTTCCTAGCAAACCCTTGTTTGGCTATGTTACCGCTTTGCTCAGCCCTCTTATAGCGTTGTTAGTTGCGGTGAAGATGAAGTTTGTTCCTTGTTGGAACATGGAGATGTTGTTCCTTGTTGGAACATGTTTACTTGTTGGGATATCACAATATATCTTATTTAATTAATGCATCTATATACTTGGTAAAGGGTGGAAGGCTCGGCCTTATGCCTGTGTTTTGTTCCACTCTTGCCGCCCTAGTTTCCGTCATATCGGTATTATGTTCCCGGATTTTGCGTCCCTAAGCGGTCGGGTGATTTATGGGACCCCCTTGACAGTTCGCTTTGAATAAGACTCGTCCGGCAAGGCCCAACATTGGTTTTACCATTTGCCTCACCTATACCCCTTTTTCCCTTGGGTTTAGGAGACCAAGGGTCATCTTTATTTAGCCCCGGGGCGGTGCTCCTTGAGTGTTGGTCGAACCGGCAACTGCGGGGCCACCTGCAGGGCAACTTCGAGGATTGGTTTTACTCGTAGCTTGACTTATCCGGTGTGCCACGAGAGCGAGTGCGTGCGACTCCTATCGGGATTTGTCGGCACATCCGGGCAGCTTTGCTGGTCTTGTTTTATTCTTTGTCGAAATGTCTTGTGGCAGGATTCGAGGCTGATCGGGTCTTCCGGGAGAAGGAATATCCTTCATTGATCGCGAGAGCTTATCATGGGCTAAGTTGGGACACCCTGCAGGGTTTGAACTTTTGAAAGCCGTGCCAGCGGTTATGTGGCGGATGGGAATTTGTTAATGTCGGTTGTAGAAAACCGAAGTTGATCTTAATTAAAATACACCAACCGTGTGCGTAGTGAGTGTCTCTTTTGGGGTTGATCGAGAGGAGAACACGGTTTACGGGTTATGTTTGGCGTAAGTAGGAGTTCAGGATCACTTCTTGATCATTACTAGTTGACGACCATTCCTTTCTTCCTCTTCTCGCTCTCTTTTGCGTTGGTTAGCCACCATATATGCTTAGTCGCTGCTGCAACCTCACCACTTTACCTCTTCCTTACCCTTTAAGCTTTGCTAGTCTTGATACCCATGGTAATGGGATTCTGAGTCCTCGTGGCTCCTGATTACTACACCACCGAGTTGCGGTACAGGTTTATGCGATGATCATGGCCTGAAGCGATGTTGCTTGTATTGGAGTTCTTCTTACGCTTCTTCTTGATCGGGGATAGGTTCGGTCGGCAGCACTGGGCTAGCGAGGTGGATGTCGTTTGAGTTTACATTTATGTTTCATCCGTAGTCGGATGTTGATCTCTTGTATATGATGTTGATGTATTCTTGTGGCATTTGTGCCTTTTGTATGTATCCCCACTATTATGTAATGTTGATGTAATGATATCCACCTTGCAAAAGCGTTTCAATATCGGGTCTATCCTTGGTGGGACCGTCGAGTTCCTTTTGGATAGGGTGCATATTGGGCATGACAATGCCCGACCACGGAAAAAGATAAAGAAGAGATGGCGTCATCCCCTATGCCTCGGCCATAGGTTCTATTATGTATGCCATCTTTGTGTACGGACCTGATGTAAACCTTGCCGTAAGTTTGGTAGGAAGGTACCAAAGTAATCCCGACAAGGAACAACTGGACAGCGGTCAAGAATATCTGAAGTACAGAAAGGACAAAGGACATGTTTCTCGTTTATGGAGGTGACGAAGAGCTAAATGCGTAAATGGTTACGTCGGCGCTAAGCCGACCTGAGTCTGAATGACTCTAAGTCACAAACGGATCGTGTATATGTTGAATGGTGGAAGCGATGGCTGGTGCAGCTACAAGCGAGGCGTCGTGGCGGGATCTACATGTGAAGCGGAGTACATGGCAGCCTCGGAGGCAGCACATGAAGCAATATGGGTGAAGGAGTTCATCACCGACCTAGGAGTCATACCCAATGCGTCGGGGCCGATCAAACTCTTCTATGACAACTTTGGAGCTATTGCACTTGCCAAGGCCCAGGTTTCACAAGAAGACCGGGCACATCAAGCGTCGCTTCAACTCCATCCGTGAAAATGTTCAAGATGGAGACATAGAAATTTGCAAAGTGCATACGGATCTGAATGTCATGAGATCCGTTGACTAAAACTCTTCAGCGGAGCAAAACATGATCACCACGAGAACTCTATGGGTGTTTGATTCATCACAATGTAACTAGATCATTGACTCTAGTGCAAGTGGGAGGCTATTGGAAATATGCCTAGAGGCAATAATAAAAGGATTATTATTATATTTCTTTGTTCATGATAATTGTCTTTTATTCATGCTATAATTGTATTATTGGAATCGTAATACCGTGTGAATACATAGACCACAATATGTCCTAGTGAGCCTCTAGTTGACTAGCTCGTTGATCGTTAGATAGTCATGGTTTCACGACTATGGACATTGGATGTCAATGATAGCGGGATCACATCATTAGGAGAATGATGTGGTGGACAAGACCAATCCTAAGCATAGCACAAGATCGTGTAGTTCGTTTTGCTAGAGCTTTTCCAATGTCAAGTATCTCTTCCTTAGACCATGAGATCCTGTAACTCCCGGATACCGTGGGGCTGCTTTGGGTGTACCAAAGCGTCTGGCGTGCTGGGTGACTATAAAGGTACACTACGGTATCTCGAAAGTGTCTGTTGGGTTGACACGGATCGAGGCTGGGATTTGTCACTCCGTGTTACGGAGAGGTATCCTTGGGCCCTTTCGGTAGTGCATCATCATAATGAGCTCAAAGTGACCAAAGTGTGCGGTCACGGGATCATGCATGCAGTGCGAGTAAAGTGACTTGCGTACTTGAGATTGAGCGAGGTATTGGGATACCGGCGATCGAATCTCGGGCAAGTAACATACCGATTGACAAAGGGAATTGTATCACGGGGTTGTTTGAATCCTCGACATCGTGGTTCATCCGATGAGATCATCGAGGAGCATGTAGAGACCAACATGGGTATCAGATCCGCTGTTGGTTATTGCCGAGGCCGTCTCGGTCATGTCTCGTGTCTCCCGAACCGTGGGTATACACATAAGGTTCGGTGGCGCTAGGGTTGTATGAATATGAGTATGCAGTAAACGAATGTTGTTGAGTCCGGATGAGATCCGGGACGTCACGAGGAGTTCGGAATGGTCGGAGGTAAAATTATATATAGGAAGTGTTGTTTGACCATCGGGAAAGTTTAGGTCACCGGTATTGTCACGGGACCACGGAAGGATCTGAGGGGTCCACGGGTGGGGCCACCCATCCGGAGGGCCCCATGGGCTGAAGTGGGGAGGAACCAGCCCATTGTGGGCTGGTGCACCCCAGCCCACCCTGCGCCTAGGGTTGAAACCCTAGGGTGAGACCCACTGCCTGGGGGCACTCCACCCCCCTTGGCCGCCCCCTTGGGAGATTAGATCTCCAAGGGCGGCGCCCCAGGGGCCTATATAAGGGAGGGGGGGGCAGCGGACCACTGAGATTCTGGCGCCTCCCTCCCCACCTACACCTCTTCCTCCTCCGTCACGAGCTTGGCGAAGCCTGCTTGGGAATCTTGCTGCTCCACCACCACCCGCCGTCGTCTGCTGCTGGAGCCATCTTCTTCAACCTCTCCTTCCCCTTGCTGGATCAAGAAGGAGGAGGCGTCATCCGCTCCGTCGTGTGTTGGCCGGAGGTGCCGTCCGTTCGGCACTTTCGGTCATCGGTGATTTGGATCACGGCGATGCGACTCCATCATCCACGTTCTAGTGATCGCTTCATACAGCGATCTACAAGTGGTATGTAGATGCAATCTATCTCCCATGACTTCGTTGTAGATGAACTCATAGATGGATCTTGGTGAAACCGTAGGAAAAATTTTAATTTTCTGCTCGTTCCCCAACGATTATATCCCCAACATTAGGCCCAGATTGATTTGAACTGGTGCATGTCAATCTTCAATATAACAAAACTCTCTCCTCTTCTCTTGTATTAAATTTTTGTAACCCGCCATGGCGTCATCCTTGGATTTTGGGTGACCCGCCATAACGTTATCTTCCATTAATGCACATTTCATAGCGTATCTCAGCAGATCCTTGTCTTAATGACCATCCGAGAATCGGCGTCCTTGCGGTTGAATAATCATTTTTCGGCCTCCTTGTTTTCGCTCCCACTCATCGGTCTTCCCTTATAAATAGAATGCGACCGGTATTTCCTCATTCTCCCTTTCCTTGTCTTCTTCCTTTCGCATCCCTCGCCCACTCGAGCTCCGCCGCGCCGCCCTTGAGCACCTCGTCTTTGTCGACCTCGGCATGACATCAACCTGAATCAGTCAAAAACGGCGGCGACCCTCCATGATGAATCTGCAGTTGTAAGTCTTCACCTTCACACCTCAGATCCGCATTAGGGTTTGTGAGTTCCTCTATGTTCTTCGCTGTTCATCACGGATTCTCCATGGTTTCTCCATTGCATCCTCTTTTGATCTAAAGAAGTACTAAACTCACGCGGTAGTTGTTTAGCATCCATTTAGACACTAGTAGATCACCTTTTCTTGTACAAAGGCCTCTTTAGAACTGATGAACTCCTCTGTATTGGTTTGGTAGGTCTAGAATATTTTTCCTTTTCTGAGCATCCGTTGATCCAAAATAATAATTGCAATCTGTGAAACCTGTTTTTGCACACTTACTAGATGCTGTATCTTGATAGATCCACCTAGCCATGGTGGCTCATACCACCGTCTTTAATTTGAAATGCTACGTAGCTAACTTCAACCACACATGGCGGCTTAAATAACTTAGCTTTGCTCATGGCTTAAATAATCGAGACATAATTAGCCATATACCATCGGACCCTTTTATAAGCCGCCATCTTGAATATGATTTGAAGTATTTCTCTCGACTTAAATTTGAACGGATTTTTTTTTGTAAGTAGCCTTCCATCTTTATAATGTGCGAAAGAGCCCAAATCGCCGTTACATGTAATTGGGTCAAATCCATCGTCATAGAAAAGAACCCTTGCTGATTTTGTGAAGGCGGCTATCGCCAAGAAGGAAGTCATGACCTATCGTGCGCCTGATCAACGGAGGAAAACCTCAACCCAAAGAGGAAAGTCATCGTCTTTCTTGATCACATGAACAGGGCTTTCTCCCCGGCTAAAAGTTTTTGGAGATGTCACTGCACTTTTTCGACCTCCGACCTCAAGATATCGGTCCCAACTCCATATGTAACATTTGCAATTTCCAAGTGTTCTGTGAGGTGTACCTTGGAGAAGAACCCAACTTGCTGCTCTTGAGGAATTATTTTATTTGAACCACCAAAATGAGCGTGCCAGCAGCCTAGCTTGGAGCTTGGTGGGATCTCAATCCAGCGAAGGAGGCGCATTTTCCGTATGCCGATCCACCAAGCCACCCCAAAGACTGGAACCAGACATGGTTCTATTGTCAAGATACTTCTCCGGCTGGTGAAAACCCTCTGCCCGGCTTTCGCGCCCTACGCCTCGAGTCTACTCATCCTCTACCAGATAAAGCTATCAGCTGCTGAACGCCAGAAACTTGCCCCTACCATGAGCAAAGTCAAGGCTCTTCTGGGGAACGGCTTGAATGGCATTGATTTAGTCCGGGTTTGGCTTGCCTAGCAGGTTATTCCATTGAGCCGCCGCCCTGGTTTGATGTCTGTTGCCGAGGCAGAAGAATGATCCTACGTGGCACAGCCTGACGATTTACGATGGCGTCATTGATGATAGGACAAAATCACTCTGAATGAGCACAGCGGTTGTGGCAAAATAGGTTTGAGCCCTTTACGGAAAGCTAACTTTGTCTCCGGTGATAGCTAGTAACTTAAGCATTTTTATTTTATACTCAAAACTCTTGTTGAAATTCACGGGCGGTGGCGATTTTTGGAAAGCCAACTATGATCATGAGGCTGCAAAGAAGGCGGAAAAAGCTAAGCCGCCCGGAGAGCGCCCGGGAAGAAAGGAAACAAACCAGCGCCTCGGACATGCTTGGCTAGAGAAACCTCGAATCGAGGTAGCTCTTGATTCTCTAGGCTCCTTTTTAACTATCTTATTGATCTTGATTATCCTCGGGGAGGATACAAAGCGAGTCATGCAGCGGTTGAAGAGGTAACTATCATTTCCTCCGACTCGAGCCTTTGCCAAGGCAGAAAGTCCGAAGAGTAACCGGAAAGTAAGATTTTCACATCCTTTAGCTTACCAAGATCCTCAATTTCTTTTGAGCGGCAATTCATGAGAGCGAAAGCAGACCCGACCAGCAAAGATGCGGAACTCTCATCCGGCTTGCCCAATACACCAAGAAATCATCAAAGCGAGGTTACCTCCGACTTATATCCCTTTTATCCTTTGGCGGGTCTCACTCGTCAACCACTCAATTCTTTTGACTCAATTATCGGAAAATTCACCTTCCTCCGGTGAATCGATGCAGTCAATTTGCGGCTTTTAAATCCGCTCGGGGTAATGATAACCTGCTTATCCTGTATTCACTTAAATTTGCTACACTTGTCTTGACCTTTTGATTTTATCGTTGGACAAGCAAAGCCCAGAAAGAAGGCGAAGAAGAACAAGCGGCCAAGAGCCGATCTTGATGAGCGGAACTTGGAAAGGCCGCCCTGAAACCTCCACTCATGAGCCGCCGCTGAGCCAGCTCATGATATACAAACGCCACTTGCTGACCGCCTGTCGAGCAAGCCGTCGATGGCTCTGAAAACTGAAGTCCCTAGCCCTGCCGAGCAGATGATCCTCAAGATCTTGATGTCGTAATCACCAAGACCGACTTTGTTGAACCGGGGAGACCAACCGTGCTGGCCAAGTGTTACGCCATGGAGGAACCACGGAGCGCCGCCCGAGCTAAATTTGACGTCACTGATTATACTCACATGAGCATTGGTGGAGTCTTTTCTGGCTATATGAGCCAAGTGCATAACAGTCGTGACACTGAAATTGATATGGTGAAGCAAATGTATCAGAAGTTTGAGGTACAACCTTTTCTCCATATTCATTTATCCTTACCGTGCCAGCCCCCAAGTCTATTGCTTATGATGAATATGATGTAGACTTTAGAATGAAGCAATAGCAATATTAGTAACATAGTTGAACTAAAATCTGGAAGAACTCCGGCTTACTCCGTAGTCCCCAAGGGGCGGCTTAATCAGTATGATTGAACCGGCTCTTCATATGGTTGCACAAAACAAACTATTTAAAAAGGCTTTAACAGCAATTTGCATTAGCCCCCAAGTGCCAAGTACTCTTGCTTGCAAAGTGATTGGGACTTACTGTCATGAACTGCCACTTTAAACAAAATTATTCAGCACACATTAGCCCCCAAGTGCCAAGTGTTATTGCTTGCAAAAGACGTGGGACTTAATATTACAGCATGATAATCCTGACCTTTTGATCCGGTATTTGTACAGGCCACCACTAGTCAATTTGAATTGGAAATATCTAACGAAGAATGCTTTGGAAGCACGAGGAGATTGAGACCTAGAAAGCCAACTCAAATTCGAGTTGATGTATCTGAACAAGAAAAACTGAAAAAGGGCTTTGAAGTGGAGAAAAAGGCATGGGCTGATGAAAAGATCACCTTGATCAACATGGGCTGAGAAGGTAGAAGCGGCTCTTGCGAAGCGACCATTGAATTATCGGTTTAAAATGCCATATATCTCGGATGGTCTCAGCAATCTTTGGTAAGTAACTCTGTAGGTGTTTAGATCGTGAATCTTTCTAGAAGCATATCAATTGTCATCAACTCACGACATTATAATGCAGGCCCGAGGAGCTCAAATCTTAACGAGCATCTTGATAAAGCTAAAAGCGGTTTATCTGTTGGTGGAGCAACTCTACACCAGGTCTCGGCGATGCCTTAGCGCGATGGCCTGTCAAATGAAGTTCCACCCTCTGTCGAGATGTATTAAAGCAGCTTGCTGTGCTACCTCAGCAGTTTAATGAACTAAAGCGATCTTCTGCGAGCGGTATGCTTGCATTAAGCGGGCCAAAGGCGTGGCTACGAGCTGAACCGGCCGACATCTCCATCGGTATCCAAGCCTAAAGAGGGCGGCACACCGTTTGGACAGGAGGACTTCACGGTTGTGTTAAGGAAATATGCCTGTGGCCACCCGATTGCTAATGACCGCGGATCTTACCAAGTATCATCCGGGTTATGGCGCGAAAACGGAGGATTCAACGCTGCATTATGAAGTGGTCAGCTGATCCCTCAATTAGTAAGCATACCTTAGCCCTGAAGTTGACCCGGCGGATTAATTGATGATGAAGCTGAATTGAAGCTTTGAATGGCATTTACTGGTCATCATCAACCTTCGGGACGAGGGAACAGGATGGAGGGCGGAAAGGGATGATCAAAGCCAGGCCAACCACGCAATTGATTCGTCAGGCGGCTCATATTTATGCTTTGTTGAAAAACAATGTTAATCATTTGGACTCGAAGTCATGTAATAGAAGTAGACATAGCGTGGTTTTGCCGTGCCTTCGTGCACATGTTTGGTGCTCAATATTGTTAAGCGCCATCTTATATTCATCTCTATTATGCTTATCATCTATTTTCCTTATGCTTAAGAAAACTTTTACATCACGCATACAGAAATAAATCACAAGACCCTTGGCGGTTTACATGAGGCAGATCATATATCTTACATAGAACCGGAATATGCAAAGAGTAATAGATAAACGGTTATCATTTACAGCTTTGATTTATACTACGGTTTATGTGACCCAAATAGTAAGGTGACAACCCAATCTTGTAAGCTGGTACTTCCACACATATGATTATTGTTATATCTTGACAACTTATTGACTAAGGCCAAGCCGGGTTAAATAGAAGCCACTCATTAGGCGCTTCCAACATGATCAAAAGAAGTCTCAAGACAAAAACTCAAAAGAAATTGTTTGCAAAAACATCAAAATAAACAAAATTTTGAGGCTTTTGATTCGAATCGATTAGTAAACCGTTCCAAAGGGGTTAAGCTAGGATTGAATACGACCATATAACCCCAGTGGCTTTGGCATTGCGCCGATCAAGAATACTGGAACAACTATGTTCTCTTTGGTTGAATATGACCTATGTTTGAGCAGAAGCCCCCAAATGACCTTGGCGTTTTTAACGGCGCTGATTGAATCTGATCAGCGTCGGACCCAAAGGGGTTGAGCTATGATTCAAATCGATCAAAGCCCCCTAGTGAGTTTGGCGGTGTGCCGATTAAAAGGTATCGACAGCTATGTTCTCTTTGGTTGAATCGACCCATGTTTGAATAGGAAGCCCCCTAGTGACTATGAGGTGTAGCGGCTAGATTGAATACGATCATGAGGCAGACCAGAGAGTTAAGCTGGATTGGGATCTGATCAGCCCCCAACTGATGCGTTTATGTTTAAAATAACAAGAACATATGATCATTGAGGATGAAAAGGACAGAGGTCCTGCTTTATTACTTATCATAATATATACATTTCATAATATGTACATCATGAGCCCGATTGGCTCAAGTGTAGTAAAGGCGAAGATGAGCAATGTTCCACGGTGGCGGGTCTCCTCCTCGACTTCGTGAGTCTTTGTGCTCTCGAACATCGATAAGGTAGTATGACCCGTTGTTCAGGTTCTTCTTGACCACAAAGGGTCCTTCCCAAGGTGGGGATAGCTTGTGCATATCGGTTGATCTGGATGAGCGGAGCACCAAGTCACCTTCTTGAAAGGTTCTAGACTTAACCGGCGGCTGTGATAGCAGCGCGGTCCTACTAAATAAATCACCGGCGGGCTGCCGCTGAGTCAACGCTTCTCATCCAATAGGTCAAGTGCATCTGACGAGCTTGTTCATTATTAGCTTCAACATAAGCCGCCACTCGAGGCGAGTCAAGATGGATGTCACTTTCGGTAGAACCGCCTACGCTTTCCGTAAACCATGAAGAAAGGCGTATAACCCGTAGATCTGTTAGGTGTAGTATTGATGCTCCGGATCACAGAGAAAACTCCTCCACCCAACAACCCGGCGTCCGCTGTAAAGGGACCATGAGCTGGGGTTTTATGCCTTCAAGATCTCTTGATTGGCTCTTTCGGCTTGACCATTCGATTGAGGTGAGCTCTTGATGAAACATCGAGCGGATATGCTCATGTTGATAGAACTCTTCCATGGCACCCTTGGACAAATTAGCACCATTATCGGTTATGATGTTGTATGGAAAACCAAAGCGAAATATCACCTTCTTCATGAATTGAACGCTGTGGCTGCATCACACTTCGGCCGGCTCTGCCTAAACCCTTCGTGAACTTATCAACCGCCACGAAGGTGTGTCTTTTTATCTTTGGACCTTTTGAAAGGCCCAACCATATCAAGCCCCAGCGCAAGCGGCCAAGTAATTGGAATCATCCTCAATATGAGCGGCACATGAGCCCGTCATGAGAACTTCTAACAACCGTCACATTCTTGACCAAATCTTCCGCGTCGGCATGAGCGTCGACCAATAAAATCCATAATGAAAAGCCTTGGCCACAAGGGATTTTGACGGCATGATGGCCACAATCACCTTCATGAATCTCACGAAGAATTTCTTGACCCTCCTAAGGAGAAACACAATGTTAAGCATGATAACTGCTGCGATGATATAACTCCCCATTGACAATTGTCATTGACTTAGACCCGCGGGTTATCGCCTAGCCAAGGTTTCATCCTCGGGCAATTATGCCTGGGTCATGTAAGCCAAATATAGCCTTGTCAATCTGGGATAACATGAAGAGCCGCCACCAGTTGTGCTTCGGGTCGGGAACAGCCAAGTCTTCTTACATGAAAGGCAACAGCGGAAGGATTATGCACAACATCTAAGAAAGTGTTAGGAGGCACCGGCTTCGTTGAGACCCGGCTGGCTTAAAGCATTGGCTGCCTCGTTCTTTCTGCGATCAATGTGTTCCACTGGTAACCTTTGAAGTGTCCAGCAATTGCATCAACTTCACGGCGATAAGCCGCCATGAAGAATCCTTGGAATCCCACTTGCACGATACTTGTTGAGCCACCAAATCGAGTCGCCAAAGCATCTTACCGGCTTAGATTCATCTCCTTAGCCATCCGAAGACCATGGAGCAAGGCCTCATACTCAGCTGCATTGTTAGTACAAGGAAACATCAGCGGAGCACATAACATAATTTGTCACCTCGAGGGAAGCTAATACAACTCCAGCCCGAGCCTTCCAATGCTGGATCCATCAAAATGAATAGTCCAATATGTGTTATCGGCTTTTCTTGATGCGCAGCTCTGTCCAATCGTTGATGAAGTCCACGAGTGCTTGAGATTTAAGAGTAGTGCATGGTACATACTTTATACCATGAGGCCTAAGTTCAATGGCCCCTTGGCGACTAATCTGTGGCTTCTCATTTTGAATGATATCGCATGAGGAGAGAAGCTAAAGCCCTGTGATGGGGTGACCACGGAAGTATTGCTTAAGCTTCCGACTTGCCATGAACACCCATAAACAAGTTTACGCCAATGTGGATACCTTTGCTTGGACTCAATAAGCACCTCACTTGATGTAGTAAACCGGCCGTTGAGCAGGGCGCTCCTTATGACCTCATTGCGCTCCACCACAATGTCCACAGGCTGGCGACACGTGCGTTAGCAACCACATATAGCAATAAGGGCTCCTTATCAATAGGGAAGCAAGGACCGGCGGCTCATATACTTGCTTCTTCAAATCTTCAAAGGCAGCGTTAGCAGCATCCTCGAACGAAGTTATGCATCTTCTTCATCATCTGATGCAGTGGTATGGCCTTCTCACCTAACCGACTTATGAATAGATCTTAAA